>JAMKCH010043014.1:0-30182 GCA_023653785.1 Ophioderma brevispina
GGGATGGCATGTCTTTAAAATGTGCACCTGGGATACAACTTCTGTTAAACAGGTGTCTCTAGAATGCTATTGTGTTCGGTAGACCAAGATGTCTGCCCATTGCTCCATTCATCTAATATACAATTACTGTTGTGTAGCCAATCCATTCTATAGAGATCAGTGGTTACAGTGCGACTGCGACAAAACTATAAATATTACGCGACCCCTTTTAAAATGGCCACGTTTTCATGGATTGTTAGTGTTTAGGCCAACTAAAACCTTTGTTAATCACAAAATGATATCTAAAACACCCCTCTTTACATTTTTCTCAAATCACTGAGGTTTTAAAAAGTGTCGTTTTTTTTTTTTTTTGCAATAAAAAATTCTAAATGAACCTCGCTCCTATCCTTTGTGTGCTCAACTAAGTTCACAAGGATGAGGCTTGTGGCAAACCTGCTTAAGTCACGTGATATATTTTCGCTGGCTTCTGTTCATGCTGTTTCGGTATTGCATGCAGCGTTGTAAATATACCACAGGGAATAAACATAGTAGCTTCCATTATTGCTGTACAGTTGTGTACATTTGTCAGAATAAATCTGGATTTTTTTCGCAAGGAATACTCCAATGGCCATGAAAACCATCTGGTACATTTTATTTAGGGATATTTCATTATATATGTGCCGATAGATTCATACCAATAAATCACTAAGTTTCAAACAAGCACTCCCGTTGTATGCAATCATCTTCAAGTGTATTGAATTCATCACATTATCAAATTACTGATGATTTGCACTTAATGATAACACTATACATTGGTCACTCATCGCTCCAGTTTCTCAAGATTACCTCATCACAGCATGTGCATTAAGATTCATCACAAAAGACACTGTTTGTAAGGAGGAGGCAAGACAGAAAAGGGAGTTATCCATGGACAGTAAGTGTTTTGATCATTAAATATCAAATGTTTGCTTGTACCACAATAGATGTTTTATTTGTTACTATTGATAATGGATTTTATTATCTTGATTTCTTACTTGTATCACTTTTGACGATTACATTCATTCTGAGAGGTGGAATTTATATGGCATCAGTGGATTGAGGCCAAAATTTTGCATGGCCACACATGCTATTGAGTTTGAAAATCAAATGCCATTCATATAGAAGAGGAGCTCGGACCCAGGTCAAACATCATCGTTTACCCCTCACTACAGAAAAGGTTTGACACCTTTGGTAGTTAGTATGGACCCTCTACATCATGCTAGGTAGGTAGTACTCTCAAATTTTGGTTCCACTTTTTCAATAGGGGCCAATTTAAGTTTACACAGGGGTCAATTTTTTAAAATGCTCCAATCATGTTGAAATGTATGCCATATTGTCCATCTAGTCATAAGGATTCCAAAAATGCATAGTTTGTACCATCTATGATCAATGGTTTGAGAGTTAAAGGGTAAAAATGGCTAAATGATTAAAAAAAGTGTTTTACATATTATATACAGGGTGTCCCAGAATGGTTAGTACCCAAAAAAATCTAGAATATATTAATTTTTTTTAAAAAAAAGATGGATGATATGGGTTTTTTTCTGCAATCATCAACTTATGCATACTTTAAAATTTCAAAAGTATTTTAGATCATAAAAATCGGGCTATCCAAAGTGTAGAAACAGTCCAAAGTGTCAGAGGTGGTGATTTCATCCTTACGACAAAGTGCTAAAATAGTGTATAGAACTTGTTAAAAGGAAAACAAACAAATATCTAGTTCTCTCTTGCTTTTCAACTATTTTGTTCCTTCTTCTCAGCAACTGTAAAAGCTGTAAGTTTAACTCAACATTGATTATCCATGCATATACTTCTCGTGTTATATTATCTATTGTTTTCAGCGTGCATTATTTTTCACGAATGCACTGGGCTCTGTCAGATAATGCACGGGTCATCAGATAATGCATGCGGGTCACCACAAGTCACAACTTCTACTAGAAATACCGTCACTCATTTGATATCGACTTACTGCTCAATATCAAGTAACATGTCTGCATCGTATATATACCCTCTACGAACTTAGTATCTACAATCTATGGTGTCAATTCTAACTTAAATTATTGTGTTGAAAAAAATATTGGTTTCTCGTATAAAGTATTAGTTGAATTCACATGCACAGACCATTCCAAATTATGTGATTTTGTACTGTTTCTTTCCGAAATCCGTACATCTTAACTAACGAGAACAAGCTTTTTTGTACTCTCAGAGGACGATACGTTTGACATTAAATATTGATCTTAAATGTAAATTCCTTATGTTATAATTTGTCAAATTAGAAAGCCTTTCAGAAATTTTAGCTGCTATACTTCACTTCCCTACCTCTGTGCAGTGACGTCAGCGCGAGATTTGATGGGCGCACCAGTAAACCGCACGCGCTGGCTTAATGCGACGGCGTTTTTACACAGAGATGGCATACCTTGAAGTGTGCGTACAAGCTGCGTCAATGTTATGACATCACTGCACGGGGGTAGAGAAATGGACAATATCATGCTGCTATATAATAGTAGGCCCATGCGAATTAAGTGTACTTCAAGAAACCCAAAATTCACAAATAAAATCGTTTTCAATGCAGAAACCAGTCATGTTTTGTACATGCATGTCTGCGTTCGTCGTTAACATCTAATACAGTGGGCATTGGAATTGGTAGAAGAAAATTCATATGCATTTATATGCAAATTGTCACTGATAGGTTTGTTTTGAAAAAATTAAGGGCAGTGCGAAAAGTCTATCTTTCTTTCAATTTCATTGACGCGTTTCATCACTAATGGGTTTGTTTTGAAACTGCCAGGGAGGTGCGAGCAAAGATTAGCCACTCTAAGCGTCTTAGAGAGTCTGACTTTCTCGCACTTCCAGGTCATTTTCAAAACAAACTAATCAACAATGAATTGCGTCAAGGTCTTTTTGGCACTATTTATAGAGTATAACTTTGGACATGTTGGCGTATAGAAGTGTTTTTAATTTATTTTAAAAACTACCTCAAAATTTAGATAAATTACGTTAATTATTAATGTTAATGTAATGATTTGATACTATTGTTTTCTCAAAGTATATGACGGATAAAGACCACGCCTCAGTGCATTCAACAGGATAATTGCACTTGACCATATGGGTCAGTGCAGGCACCACTCGAGCGTTCAGCTCTCGTGCTGCCTGCACTGACCCATACGGTCGCGTGCGATTATCCTGTCGAATGCACTAGGCTAGTCCTTATCCTTATCATACAAAGGGTTGGTCATGCTTTGTTACACATGAAACACATGCTTATCTTGGATTTTGGAGGGAGTTTTGAATAGCTAATGATGTTGTACTGGTAGGCTATTGCAGGCAAATTCAATGATTACATTGGTAGAGATTGAGGACCTAACAAAATGGCTCACCACTTTACTGTGCAGCAGAGGTCTTTCATTGCAAAAAGCTACTGGGAGACCAGAAGTTACTTAGAAGTTAAGAGACGATTTGCTGCGAGATTCCTTAGAGAGCGCCGAGTCCCTTCTAAATGTGCCATTGCCTACAATGTGAGAAAGTTTGATCGCCATGGTATGGTCAGAAACCGTCACTCTGAAGATTGTGGTACCAGAAAAACCGCCAGAACAAGAGCAAACATCGCTGCAGTCCAGCTAACCCTGAGACATAACCCACAAGTCAGTGCTCGTCGTAACCCTGTCAATGTTACCAAATCGTCTTTTAATCGCATTGTCCGTCTGGACTTGAAATGGCACTCATACAGGATACAACGCAGACATGCTTTGAGAGCTGGAGATTACAGGAGGAGAATACAATTCTGCCGATGGCTCCGCACCAGACCAAGAGGATGGCTGAGAAACGCATTAGTGCGCGATGAGGCTAACTTCTACCTCAACGGATCTGTCACCACCAGCCAAGTTCGGTGCTATGCACCTAAAGCAAACCCAATAAATTACTTTTACTCCGATGTTTGTGCCAAGGTATTGTTTTCTTGTCTGCCTGCAGATAATCCTTTTTTTTTCACTTTGGCCAAAAGTACGAAATCACCATGTCTGCAAAATTGGTACGTATCATCGGTTTGCAAAGCCCGACTTTCAAGATCTAAAATTCTTTCCGCAAATGAATTATGCCAAATCTAATTTAAATACCAGATAACTCAATATCATTGTTTTCTGCCAAAAATATGGATAATTTGGATATTTTTGCGTACTAAATCATTTGGGACCACCCTGTAGATGAGGTTTGTTACCTGTCCAATGTTGAATGTATTACAAATTGGCATCCTCAGGGCAGATGCATAGAAATCACCAAAAAACTACCAAACTAAAAGAACTGACCCGTCCCTAACTCTATGACGTCATGATTTGACTGTCTGGAAACACCTGGCTCCGCGACCTTTTTAAGACCTTGGTGCCCCAAATCAACCGACGCTCAGAGTAGGGGGCTGGGCTGGGCTGGGAATTCAACATGAGACAGGTAAGCAAACCTATCTATATAAATAGGTAAAACACTTCTGTTTTGAGACATATTATTACGATGAGTTGCTTACCCCTTAATTCCAATGTTGATGTATAAAATTGCATCAAACAGCCAGCTGGCCACGGAACAGTGAAGGAGGTACAATGAGCATAACTCTTGAATAGAGCAAGGACCGAACAGATTCATTTGAATGAATGCTTACACACAAAAAAGTGGACGAGATTGCATATTACACTGTATAAATAGCCCCCCCCCTGTACATAGATACACACACACCTAAGTTAGACTAACTGTTATGTGTTCAAACGATTAGACTACCTAGTGTTGCCGGATTAGCTCACGTACTTCTAAGAACCGATCCAGCAAATTGGGCGCTAGCTCTTTGTTCTGGACTATGATGTCCCGTACATAGATTGAAGAAGAAAATCGTCGCCGTCTGCCAAGAACGGCCAATACGATTTCCTCAAGCGAAACACCACGTGCGAAACTGGTTTGAGCCGCCATCGACCGTGCAGATTGCGCAGTCACAAGACCGCCCTCTGTAACAGCGTTCGCATGTCAATCGCAGAGACAATCATCGTGTCAGAGAAACTGGTCTCGCGGCCGCATACGTGGACGAAAGACATGGAAAAACTGCCCCGTGGCTCCCGAAATGGTTTGTTCTCTGCATAGTACTAGCGCAACGTGCGTACCGGACAAAGACACGTCCTCCCTGACCGACGTCTAATGCTCATCTCAGGGAGAAAAATAGGGTTGGCGGTAAAGGATGGGCGTTCGTTCTTGGCCAGAAAAACCGGCTTAAATACAGGATAGCGCCAGTCCGCACCAGAACCAGGTTCACACGCAGACAGCCAGTGAAGGTATGAGCAGCAGCGCCCTGCAGCCATGGTAATAGAAAATAGCGTCTCAGAGTGAAATCTCTCACAAAGTAGCATGTTTCATCGGATCGAACGGCGGCTGTTAATATTCAACTACCAGATTGAGATTCCATGTAGGAACAATCTACGCACATCAGGAGGACGAGAATTGTACATTCCATCCAGGAGTTGGCGTATCGCATCATTGCTTTAAAGACGCGTACCCCTGGAAAAACCTTCGTGAATCACTTAAATTGCGGACCGGTAATTGCCCGACTGTAACAGTAATCCAGAATAGAACTGACCGTAAGGAAGTCGCACTGGCCGCTATAGGGGCGCGAGTGGGAGAGACACCTCTCTCCATGCAACCACGGTAGTAGGAAACCAGACGCCCAGAGTAAACTTTGAGTGTAGAGTTCCTTCTACCACGAGCGCGCAGATCACAGACCCCGTTGAACAATTCGCCCTTTGCCCAAAACGTGTCTGACAGCGGCCACCGAGAAGTGGTGGACTGTCTCTCCCGCCTGGCACCCGGATGAGTACGGTTCTGTGGAAGAGCGTGGACAACATGACAGCAGTCCACCCATCGGCCGAATGTTTGGGCTCCAACGGAGCGACCTAGAAGGGATGTCCGCTCCGTCGTGTTCGATCTTCCTATATTTGATGGGGAGCGATTATTGGCGGGAAGCGCATGCTGTCATGCCCTCCCAGCTTACCAACAGAGCGTCTAACACAAACGCTCTGCCGTCCGCTCGGTGAGAGCAATAAACAGGAACGATTTACGGTGACGCGAGGCGAACAGGTCGATTGACAGGTGAAAACAACTGTGAAACACCGTCTGAACCACCGAGGAGACAGAGGACCAATCTGACGGTACCTGTCACCGCCGACCCATGCCCAGTGAGCGGCGGTACGCATAGGATGTTCGATGGTCCCGGCGATGCGGATCGCTCTGAGCCAGAATGCTCCGAATGGATTCGCGAACTGTAATAGCCTTAGGCTCATCTTCCAGAAGGGAGATACGCGGAGGCAATGAATGCCAGCCGTAAGCAAGCGGGTGGCCAGTTCAGGATCCATAGAAATGACGCGAAGCAGACTAGTGCAATACGCCCAGCTACCCTCAAGGAGCACGTATGATTTCCACGCGCGAGGAACCCGCGGTCCCTCCGGAGAATCAATGGCATCCCACGCTCACGCAAGCCTGCAGGGAAAGACAAAGCCGACCCCGCTGATGAAGACTTCTGATTCTACCCTCCAATCCGCAAAGACAGAGGATCCGCGGATGCCCCAAACCCACGTTAGGCTAATTGGCCATAGACAGCAGGGAACTGGGTATCTGGGGAAAAGAATCAGAAGATCACCTTGCGGTTGATCCTGTGTAAAGACAGAAACGAACAGTGAGCTACACGGGATCACAGCAACAGACCCTTTATCTTTTAACAGCACGACAAAATCCGACTTGACCAGTGCCCGACTCCGTCTGGCCAGACTCCGTCTGGCCAGCTCCCGGCCCGAGAAGCCCGCAACCCCACCAGGAGTGGAGTAGGCAAGGCCTGACTAACGGAAGCCGAAGGGGGAGTACCCATGCTCACACTAGACAGGAACAACCTGCACCACCGGGGGGATGAGCTTACCCGGTTACCCCGAATGCAGGACCCTCCAGCCATATGGCGGGGTGGAAAAGGCTGGGTGACAAGGCACTACCGCCCCATACATGCGGCGATGGCTGCGTGTACATGTATGTAGGGAAACCCGAAGGAACCTGATAACAACCAGGCAGCACCCCAGGTGCTGGCATCCCGGATAATGCCCATCACGTAGGATCATGCCAGGAGGGCACATCCCATAAGGTGAGGCAGCATTCACTCCCCCCTTGTTGCCACGGCCAAATGCGAGGCAGCAAGTGGTTGAGGAAGAGAGCCATTAGCGGCCCCTACGAGTGGATCACCACGCCTAAAAGACACGGCCAGCCGGCGGACTTTGAGGACAATGAAATCCTGGAGAGCTAAGCCCCTATTGTACCGAGGTTGAATAGTGTACTGGCTGATCAATGGACCCATTGTCGGCGCGTAAAAGCATGACCGGTCGGTCTAGCCGACGTCTAGACATCCCAAGACCACCCTGCTCAACAGACAACACTCCCGCAGTGCATACGCAGCTATCCCAGGAATAGATCCCCGCAACACGTTAATGGGGTCGTCGGTGTGTGAAAACGGGCCGAGTTCCTGCGGAACTCCGACCAAATCCAACGGTGCTCACCCGCTGAATCTTTTTACCGAGTAGAAACCGCGGACGGTGCGCCGCTAGGACGAGATAATCGTTTCCCCCGCGGAGGAATCGCTAGAAAAACTAATCCTGACAGGGGAGCTACGCTAGTTATTCTTTCTTAGCGTGTCCACAAGTCAGTCGTAATGGCTTGTGGTGGTGTCCGGATTTATTAACTGAGTGAGCTGATCCGCGTTTCCATGATAAGACGTCAAACATGGCCTGCCTTTTGAGACTGGGGCGGATTGGGAAACAGGTAGGGGTTTACACCCTAATCTATTCGACAATGACTGCGATGTACCTGTTCATGTTGTGCTCTCTGGTAAATGGGACCGAAGGCTTAACGTCCCCTCCGAAGGACTTGGTATTACTTTCATGATCCATTTGCCAATTCCAAGTGAACCATGGAGGAGAGCGGTATTCTGTATGTAATATAGCTCGTATACAGATTCAATCCAGAATGAGCACCGAATAAATCCAGCAAGTGACCCCACGGGATTCGAACCGGGATTTTGGTTAAAATTGCACCAAGGCAGCACCCTAACAAATTACAAAAATAAAAGCTAGGCCACGCTCGTACACACAGCATGCTACCCCAGAAATACCGGCTACTAACCCGACGGAAATTGCTAGTAGTCCTGCCACAACCGTTGACGTCTCACAAGAAACGCCCGCGGTAGAAGCTTTGGTATCTGAAGCCTCCGTAACCCCTAGGGAAACGGTTGCGACAGAACCAAGAGCCGTAGCCCCACGCTAGTGACTACCTGCCCTGCGAGATAAGCCGTCCCCGATAGCAACACCAGAAATTTACACCAAGCGGCTTACCTAGACGGCAGAGGTCGGCAGCCCAAGAGAACAAGAGTGCGAGGACAAGGTGGAATGAACTCGCCGCAAGATGAGCACGGTATGGCTGTGGGTTCGTGGCAATGTGGTCGAATTCGCGGTCGCTACCCGCAAATAACACAAGAGCCGCCACACACTCCGGTGATACAGACTGTACTAAATATATATATATATATATATATATAGCTGAATAAATCAGTTATCAATGTATAGAAATAACTCTGAACACTAATCACGTTTCATAACAGACCGCTAAGACGATCTCTATGACTAGGAACAAAGATAAGGAACATAGCCTGTCGGAGAACACAAAGGAACAGGTTATTAATGTACAGTCAATATGCATGAATTCTCATAACAACGGCTTTAATAAGAGATAACAGAGAATCAATAGCGTGTGGCTAAGAAGCGATCGACCTGTGTCCTTGTTACTTTAGGTCGAAAAAAGGTCGATGCCTCATAAGGGCTAACATGGTGAACAAAATTCTGAACCTAATGAAAATTCACCACGGTAGAAGTCGGAAATATTAACTAAAAATTCCCAATCTTCCTGACAAAAATCCGAGCCAAAAAAAATCTCAACCAGGAAAGATAATGAGCTCGGATCTAGGGGATTCTTGGGCTTTCAAAACCAAGAACACCTCCTAAAAAAGTGCTCAAAATGGAGGACAAGGAGAAGATGTTACAGGTTGATGAGCGCCAAGACTTTAAAGAGGGTGAGGAGTCATAGGTGTTGCAAGTCAAATATGAGTCATAGAGTTGAGGGACCGGATCAGTTCTTGTAGTGTTGGTATGTTTTTGGGAGTTCTCGGCATCCTTTTTTACCTTGAGGATGCAAATTGTAATACATCAACATTGGAATTCAGGTAAGCAACTCATCGTAGTAATATGAGAGTACTACTATTACTAGCATTGATGTAGAGGGTCAACGCTAACTACCAAAGGTGTTAAAACTTCTGTAGTGCGGGGTAAACAAATCCTTAAAATAAGGCCAAATATGATATTCTGACTCCTGCTCTAATAATGTTATTTTATGTGATCTATTACCAATAAAGTCACAACTAGACTCAAAACTTAAGGGCTTCAACTTTCTAATTTCAACTTGGCCTCAATCTCGGTAATACTCCCCATTCCCTGGATGATGGCGCTATACTATTATTCTCTGACAGCCGATGCTACCAAGGGTAGGTGGCTATCGTAACACCTTTCTTTCAGAGAAAAGAACAAGAAAAACTTATACACAAATCTTGAAGTTTTCTGTGCACATCTTAATATACTAAATGTTGCTCTTTATTTTAAAACAGCCAACTGCATGGCCCTAAATGTAGTAACTGTAGAAATCAACTGCAGTAATTCAAGAACAGCTATAAACACAATCGACACATTGTCATGTTGAAACCTTTCCCAACAATAAAGTTTAACACTTCACATAATCTGCCATGTACTTGGGTTTTGGTTTCTTCGAGACTATGTCTTAGGACCATTGTTGTTCATGGTCTGGTGTGGACTAAATGGTTCTTTTAATTCTACATGCACTACACACACACACGCACACCCACACACACACACACACACACATGAAAACAGAATGAACAGAATTTGGATTAGTAGTGTGCTTTGCAGGAACACAAAAATGGGTAGGCTGAAAGTTCTTCTGGGGAAAAATTAAAGCAGGTCTCATTGTTTTGAAAACTACACAACTTATTCATCTAGTCATGGGGGATGAAAAAATATATAGTTTGTTCTATATTTATTTATTAATTTCAGAAATTATGTTCATAACAGTTCAAGGTCATCCTGGGTTATTCTTTCACAGTACTCCAAATTTTGATTAAACTATATAAATGTTTTTGTCTGGTCATATCCCATAATGGAAAATTTATATTTGCTGTACATTTGACATTTCACTATGTAAATCACATATGATAAAGACTAATGACCCCATATGATAAGTAGACTATTGTTACATTTTGATATCTAATTATGTGACCAAATGGTAAAAGGAGTGCAAGTACTATATTGCCTTACTATACTATACTTCCTACATTTCGGACATCAACACTGTTTTGTGATTCCAGCGCCTTCCGTTTTATACATTGTTCATTAGATATCCTTGAGAGAAGCTTATTCACAAAATTTGAGTTGATTCTGATCCTGCAGTTTTGTGTTATGAGCAGTTGCTTGTTTCCCACGGTCCCATAGGCCACTGTGCTGCAATTTCTCTCCGTTTATGGATAAAAAATACAAAATTGCGAATTTCTTACAGATAAAACTGAATTTGCACTTTAGATTAGGTACACATGGATTACTAAGGCTAACGTTTCAAATGACATCAAAATCTCAACTTTTTTAGATAAGTCGGGGGATGAGGTTGTGGAATGGCGAATTGCCCCTTTGAATGTGGGTGAACTGGTTATTAACTTGGTCATCACTCCACTTTACCCCAATCAAAACTGAGATTTCAACACTGACAGAAAGTTCATATTATCCCAGTGAAATTTAATGCCCACGAAGAGTTTCCTTTTGATGGTATGAACATAAATGTTACCAAATATCATCAACTACATTGGTCAGTGTCCTATGGGCCAATATTATACTCACCAAAATTGTGAAGTTATTCTATTTTATACATGTATACTTACGAATGATCCAACTAGTGCATTTTTTGTGCTCAAAAAGGCCTTGAGACACCCCTAATGCCACATTAAAACTTTCGATGCGCCCATGCCTAGCCGCGGTCCCATGCTAGCATCGATACGCCCAACCATGACGTCACTGACCTTTGCTCATTTTTGTACCTTCCCCAAGGCTCCACTTGCGGGGAAGGGCCTGGATGAGGGTTACTAGTTGGATCATTCGTAAGTATACATGTATAAAATAGAATAACTTCACAATTTTGGTGAGTATATTCTATTTCATCCATTATATACATTACGAAATGATCCAACTAGTGCATGACTGCCACACTGGTCACTAGGTGGAGGAAGTGGAGCCGGTAGTCTCAGTTGTAGCGGGGTTTCTCGCCATGTGAAGTTTTAATGGAAGCTGAAATAATTTTGCCCCAATATACTGCCATATACATCAGCACATCTGTATCAAAGCACTAAAGTTATAATAAAACCGGCACTCCTCACCTTATGAGCATGTTGATAAGGATGCATGGCATCCCTCCTCTTACTCTGACTGCTTTGCTGACAGGATGGTTTTGGCCACGATTTGATTACTTGTAAGGACGCCTTTCATATAAATATTCCTTATCCCAAATGTAAGTTTTATCTTTGCCCCATCCTAATAACTAAAATTTGGCTTATCTTTAAAAACAGCCAACTGCATGGCCCTAAATGTAGTAACTGGTAGAATCAACTGTCGTAATATCAAGAAACAGCTATTAACACAGATAGACATGTCTAGGTGCAACCTTTCCCAACAATAAAAGTTTTAACACCACTTCCACATAATATGCATGTACTTTGGGTTTTGTTTTCTTGCGAGAAATATGTATTAAGACCATTGTCTGTCATGGGTCTGGTGGTACTAAATGGTCTTTTAACTTCTCCACTGTGCACTAACACAACACACGCACACCCAACACACCAAACACCACACATGAACAGAAGAACAGAATTGGATTAGTAGCTGTGTGTGAGGGAACACAAAAAGGGGTAGGGCTGAAATTTCTTTCTGGGGGAAAAAAAATTAAAGCAGGTCATGTTTTGAAAACTAACACAAATTATCATCTAGTCATGGGGGAGAAAAAAAATATCGGTTTGTCAATTTATTTATTAATTTCAGACATTATGTTCATAACAGTTCAAGGTAACCCTTCATCCTGGGTTATTCTTTCACAGTACTTCCAATTTTTGATTAAACTATATAAATGTTTTGTCTGGTCATATACCATAATGGAAATTTATATTGCCTGGGACATTTGACATTCACTATGTAAATCAATATGATTAAAGGAATAATGACCCCATATTGATAAGTAGACTATTGTACATTTGAAACTAATTATGGACCAAAAGGCTTAAAAGGAGGTGCAAGTACTATATTGCCATTACTATACTATACTTCCTACATTTCGGACATCAACACTGTTTTGTGATTCCAGCCGCTTCGTTTTATACAGTTCATTGATATCTTGAGAGACGCTTATTTCACAAAATTTGAGTTGATTCTGACTCCTGCAGTTTGGGTTATGAGCAGTGCTTGTTTCCCCGGTCCCATAGGCCAACTGTGCTGGCAATTTCTCTCCAGTTTATGGATAAAAATACAAATTGCAATTTCTTACAGATAAAAAATGAATTTGCACTTGCTAGATTAGGTACCATGGATTAATAAGGCGAACGTTTCAAATGACATCAAAAATCCTCAACTTTTTAGATAAGTCGGGGGATGAGGTTGCGGAATGGCGAATTGCCCTTTGAATGTGGGGAATGGTTAACTGGGTCATCACTCAATTTTACCAAATCAAAACTGAGATTTCAACACTGACAGAAACGTTCATATTCTCCAGTTGAAATTTATGCCCACGAAGAGTTTCTTTTGCTGTATGAACCATTAAATTACCAAATATCTCATCAACTACATTGGTCAGTGGCCTATGGGCCAATTATTATACTCACCAAAATGTGAAGTTATTCTATTTTATACATTATACTACGAGTGATCCACACTAGTGCATTGTTGGCTCCAAAAGCTTGAGACACCCCTAATGACACATTAAAACTTTCGATGCGCCCATGCTAGCCGCGGTTTCCCATGCTAGCATCGATACGCCCACCCATGACGTCACTGACCTTGTCATTTTTGCCAGACCCCGTCCCCAAGGCTCACTTGCGGGGAAGGCCTGGGATGAGGGTTACTAGTTGTATCATTTGTAAGTGACAGGTATAAAATAGATACTTCACAATTTTGGTGGTATCTTCTATTTCATCCATTATTACATTGACGAAATGATCATGTCATGAATGCCCACACTGGTCACTAGGTGGAGGAAAGTGGAGCCGGTAGGTAGTATCAGTTGTCGCGGGGTTTCTCGCCTGTGAAGTTTTAATGGAAGCGAAATAATTTTGCCCCAATATAAAGCCATAGACATCGGCAAATCTGTATCAAAGCACTAAAGATATAATAAAACCGGCACTCCTCACTTTATGAGCATGGTGAAGGGATGCATGGCATCCTCTCTTACTCTGATGCTTTGCTGACGGATGGGTTTTGGCCACGATTTGTTTACTTGTAAGGACGCCTTCATATACATATTCTGAAACGTGTAGCGTCCTCACTCCGCTGCTTCCATCTCAGGGATGTTCACTCCTAAGTGAAAGCCCAAGATGTTGCCTGACTTATAATTTCAGGAGACATGCGGTTTAAAGTCGATGTTACTGTCCAGTGTCGAGGCTTTCACTTTCAAAGCATCAGAGATGAGGGAAGTGACCAAGCGTGAAAATGTTAGCTTTGTAGCAGGTTTGTAACTTAAAATGTAAGGTTAGTGGAAGTGTGAAGACATGGTCAGCTATAAGGGCAACATAGTAGAGGCCAGTAATGGTGGTAATAATGTCGGCGAGCTCTGACTGGACACTCAGCGTTTATCTCCAGAATCAGTAGTAATTCTGGAAGCTCTGGAAGAACTATTGGCTGAGGTGCATAATTGCGTGTAGTGTTTTGGCCATGAACCCAGCACGAGGAAGTAGATTGACATAGAGAGCCTCTGAAAATCTCATATACTTCTTGACTCTAGATAACGCATGAATGTCTGAACATCGTCTGGAGATGCAGCCATCAGTCTAGGACTGCGTCTTTCTCGTCAATCGAGAAGGTGGCTGCCTTTGTTCCAATTGTTCAAAAGTTTCGACGGCGACGTACTGGAGGACGTAAGCTATTATATACACCCGTATTTAGCTATACGTACAAAAAGTATAGATTCGTTTGGCCGAACTTGGACGGTGGAAAATCACCGGCTTGACAACACGTCACTGAAAAAGGCAAAAACGTTCATTAGCCATTTTGTTCAGTGAGAAGCTACCCAGCCCAGTGATCACCAAATTGCCAACGATAAGCGATATTTACGGGTGTAAAATTTGGAGGCATTGAGTCGACAGAGCTGTGTGAAGTGTGGTAAGAACAATGGGGGGGGATCACCCTTGTGTTTTTTTGCACCGGACTGTTGAAGCGTCGACGTCTACCTAGAGAAAAAATAGAGGTTGTTCCTTCTTGATCCGCGCCGGGAGGAAGCTTCTTCTGAAAAACCTTAGCGTGAAGGCGAGCTTGAGAGCGAGGCCACACAGGAAAGGTAAGATTTAGCCTTTGGAGCAGGACATCTTTGGTTTCGCCCGTCCACTAACAGATTTGCCTTAAAGAATCAGTCTTGGATGGTCCTTCCAACAAGCTTGACCAGTCTTAAATAACCAAACCTGACGTGGCCAAAATGGGCTACAAGCAGTATCTTACTGAACCATGATATGCTGTACTTTTGTTGTACTTCGCCAAAATTGTTAACGGAGGAAGACGTATGCAATCAGGTTTCTCCCAACTTATTGAAAAACAGCTTCACCCAGGCTTTCTCGTCCGCTAGCCACGTGCAAAAATGTTGGGAGCTGGTAATTCTTGTTGTATTCAAACAGACTATATCGGGCCGTAATCTTAGAAAAATCATCTGGCATACAGGCTGTTGAAATGACACTCCACAGTAGATTCCGAATAAGCTATCATTTGGTGTTTTGCCTTTGGAAAAGCCGTCTTCTAGACAGTTAATAACTTTCGTGAGATTTCCGCCTTGAGGGTAGTTGAATGATAGAGGCACCAAGTGAGGAGGCGGAATTGGTTGCAGTGTACATGAGGATACTCTTGTTCCTCCTTGTGGTGAATAGGCAAAACTAAAGTGGATTTTGTATGATCTGATTTTTCAAATGACTTCCCAGAAACATCTGTGTGAATCGCTTTTAAGAGCGTGATAGACCGCTAGCAACTCTAGTCTATTAATATGGAGTTCCTTATGATCTTCGACCATACTCCCTAATTTGTGGGAGCTCATGCATGTTTCCCAACCTTTCTTCGAAGCATCCGTCGTGTTAATAATTCGATGAGGTAACTCGTGGAACCTCTTTTCCACCTTAAGAATTCTTGAGTTGCATAACCATCGTAGATGTTACACGATCTTTGCTTTAATGAACTAGCGGGTAGATCGTGACGTTAGTCTCTGTAGTAATAGAAGGTTAACGGAGCAGTATCCACCACAACTTGCAGAAGGTAGAAGGTTTACTAAGCTTGCCAGCATTCCTTTGCAGAGGCGCATAGATGAGCATGTGATAAATTATCTTCAGAATGAGAAAGATACTATCCAAGTTTTGTGATTCTCTCTTCTGTCGGAAAAACTTTGCTGTCCTTCAAGTCCAGAATAGATAAAAGCTCGATTCTGACTTGAGATGAGATTAAATTTCCTTTGGTTGATACAAGAACAAGCTCTTTCACCGTCTTCATAACCAAAGTAAACTAACTTCTCCGACTCGATTAGCTTGACGCTACAAACCATTCAAATTATCGAGATAGATAAATATTTGGTACCCCTCCTTTCAGATGTTTCTGACACTGTCTTCATCTGTATTGTAAAGGTAAGGAGAGAAGTAGAAATAGAATGTAGAGCTCGGAAAAAATGTAAGATGGTTGTCTAAACTGAAGCGAAGGCCAAATTGATGAGGAAAAACTGGATCGTAAAGGTAGGCGTCTTTAAAACCAATGTCCCACCAAACCAGCCCTTCTTCACCTCTTGACGAGCTGAAAGAGCAACCATTCTGAAAAATTCGACGAAAAATCTGTTCGAGGCGTAGATTTTGACACAGTTCTGAGGGCTCCTGTTTTCTATTGGAAAAATAAATTTTTCCTAACAATTCCTTCACTACGTTTTTTGAAAAATAGCCTTAAATTGTCTCTTCTGGCATTGGCGTAGAGCAAAATAAACTGACTTCAACAGTGGAAACTGCAAATGGGTAATCTATGCAGGGTTTGAAGAACACATAGATCCGAGGTTATCGACCGCCACGCCGGGAGGAATACCTTCAGATGCCCCTCCGCTGGGTCATAGGTAGGTAGGGAATTCAATTGTATCTTCTTCTCCTACTCGCGCAAAAATTCGGGGCCTCTATGTCTGGAGTAGGCAAGAATAAATTATGTAGTCTAGAGCCCTATAATTAATAGAGTCGAAGCCGACTTCCGGAAGAGACCTGTTCCCGTCTGAAAGGGCATGAAACTAACTAGGAGCGGAAGGCATTCTGCGAAAAGCCATAATCTAAGGTCTGTATCTCTACGGTCTAAGCTTGAAGAACCTCTGCTTGTGACTTAGGCAACTTGATCAGCAGCTAAACTCGGGCTTCTTCCCGAGAGGCTAAACTAGACCATGTCTTTCCCAAAAAGATCTGAACCTCTAGGAGCATAGAAGAGAACTCTTTGCTGTAAAATACAAGCGTCAACTCATTCTTTCCTTTCCCCCCCAGAGCCACTAATTGGTAAGCAATGTATAAAAAAAGTCAGCAGAAAAATGATGAAATCTATCACAGTATAAAGGATTCTACCCGGATCCACTAGACAGATCTACAATAGGCTCCAAAAAGCTTCATAAGGATGCTAAGAGCAAGGGCTACAATCGAAGGTCACATATAATTACGGCAATCGTCCAAAAGTCGAGATCACATCGTGCCCTCATTCCAAGACAATTTATGGACAGGTTCGTATGTTTTAGAGAAACCGCCTAGATAACGGCTGGGGGCTGGCTTGGCTTGAGTAAGATTTACTCATCAGACTAATCAATCCAAGCATGGTCTGGGACCCATAGGAGCTGAGAAGAATTCAAAATCTTCCTCAATGTGGGAAAGATCGGAATCCATCTGAGAAGGGGAGTCATCAGAAATAGCAGAATCACAATTCAAACCTCGACTGAACCACAACGGCCGTCAAAAAGGCACGCAGCAACATAGGGAGATAGGGTACGGTAGGTCTTCGAAATCTTCCGTCAGGAAAGAGTCAGTATCGGAATAGGAAGCTCCTATCTGAGAAAGCTCTTACAATTTCGTATCATCAATCAAATCAGAGCCTCTACCCAAGCTATTACCGGTGCGCTCTAGACTGGAAGTGCCTTGATAGAATGTGCAATGAGCGGAGTTGCATCAGCCGTATTGGTTGAGTAGCCTAATGATCTTAACTTGGAATGTATCACTAGGAGCTGAAATCGAGGATGGCTCTGTTACGATGAATCACTTGAAAGAGTCATGAGAGGATAGATCCTATCAACATGATCGACGTAACAAAAGCTTAGGAATCAGTACACAGGTGTGAAAAAGACTTCCCTTATTCACAGGTTATAGATTTCTTAATTCTAGACTTGTAGAACTCATCTTCTTTAGGCCTTGAAACATAATTTAATGTCTGACATCGTTCAATTCGCTCTTTATCTGGAGGAATTCATAATAAAGAGGGCAATGTCATCTATAATAGAGGAACGTTTCTGTCTAAGTTGAAAAGTAGCGGAGAAGCCAATGTTTTTGTCTACATGATCAGAAACTGAGTCTAATAGTCTTATGAGAAGGAACTCAGCTATGTATGAAACCCGAGAATCCTGACGTGAAGAACTACCTGAAGGAGAGCCTCTAGATCTGCGGTATCATGGCTAGGAGAATCTTAATGACTAGTCTACTACTTGTGTGAGACTTTGTCGGCGTAGAGGAGCAAGTATCTAAACTTAGAGCATCCCTGTCCGGAGGAAAGAACGGCGGCAGTGATGATGGAACGCCTCTCTGAAGAAGAGGATCTATTCATCTGGTTTCTATAAAATCGCACTTGATCAGTAGAACGTCGGCTACGGAGACTATCACGGGAAGACTGGTGAGGGGATGCGGCCCCGGAAAGGGACGAGTATAGAGATACAGTAGGTCGATCCTATCCTTCCTAGTACCAGAAGATGAATATACAGATGGAGGAAAGAAATCCTTCTGAAACTACGACGACGGCTAGTTGCTTGACTTGACTGGTAAGTAGACGGAGAAACATGCCGCTGACAGAGAGACGGTGACGACCCGACGGTTGGCCCGATGGAGAAGTGGTAGTATAATTTGAACTACGAAGGCGGCCCGACAAGTTGAATCGGCGGAGGGACGGTTGAATAATTCACACCGGGAGAACCAACGGAGACGGCCGAAAGTTAACTAGGGGGACGGACTGGTGGACCGGAAAACACCTGTAGTCTGGAATAAAGAGGAGAACTTAAATTTCTATAATCGTAAACACATCTGCAGAAACACACTAACTTCCTTCGAAACCAAGGCAAGGGAAAAACTCTTGTCTTCTTGGAAGACTATCTAACTCCGCCATACCATACAAAGTCTCATGTTCATATGACATTAAACTCATGACCCGTCGTATACTATCGTTAACATCGGCGGCCCCTGCCGCAAAATAATTAGTCATAGCTAACTGTACGTAATAAACGGCCGTTCAAGAGGTGAAGAGAGCTGATTATAATAATATCATATTTTTTTTTTTTTTTTTAATTTCTATAACATAATCACATACGGGCACCCAGCAAAGAAACCGGAAAAGCCGCAAGACTTACGAGTGCAAGGTACCGTTATTCAGAACCATACAGCATCAATAAATCTTAACAAAGGCCGCCGGGCTTCATCACTGCCGCCACGGAAGTCGCCCTCGTTCTAAATCACTGCCAACAACTACGGACACCGGTGGACTGAGGGTGATTAAGTTTCACACCAAGGATAAAAGAGCCGGATGACTTCTCAAGCTGTTGACTTCTCACTGGACTGAGGCGAATTTCTATCGCTGGTAAGATGAGACGTCGTTAGATCATTGAGTATTGTACCGTCAATAGGCCACGTCTGGATTTCTTCTGACCCGTATAGAGACTGCACCGCGGGCTACTAAAACGTTGAAATCCTCCAATTCCCCAAGAATGGACAGGAGTGGAATTGACCAGCCAGTCTTAGACTAATCACTAAATCCCTCGAATTATATAAATCAACAGCCCTTATCATCACAACTGTAGAGGTGGCTGGACGAAATTGCCATAAACTGTATAATAGCCTTGGAGAAACCGTTAGTAAATAACGTCTGGAAGCTAGATCAAAGAAGAACTGGACTGCTCTGAAGAAGTTAGGTGAGCGGTTCGAGGTAGAAGCTTCACCGGTGAACGATCCGGAGGGAGATGCCCTGACCGGAGATGGAGATGTCTTAGCCTTGGCCTTGTCTCTTTAAATTTTTCCTATACAAGTTCAATTCATCAATGAACTTTCTGATCTCCAAAGTATTCCTACCCTTTTGTGTATATACAAGGTTCTTGCTGGAACAGCTTCTGCTCTTCCGATTAAAATTCATGCGGGTCTTGTTTTGTCCGCAAAGGAACTCTTTACATTCCAGAACATCTTCCGACGAGCGGGCTCCTTCATTCATGCAACATCAAAAGTAACAACATACTTTGTAACGGTGTTAGATCGATAGATGACCCGCACCGAGAATAGGGAGTTCAAAAAGGGTAGAGCAGAAAGGCCAAGGAGACAAGACGGACGACAGGAGACACAGGGCACCCCCCCCCACCCCCCAATTTTGATGAAAAATTTGAGATTCATCGGCACGAGCTGGAAAGTACGCTGTGGAGGAAAAAAAGACATGGTGGCACCGCGGAGATATAGACAAGGGCCGAAAAAATAAATCTAAAATTAATGCAAGGGAGAAGACACGACACAGGGACAAATCACCAACATGCACTGGCGGTCAACTTGTGGACCTACAAAGGGGGGAGCTAAACATGGCCAAGGAATATGCCATTAACACCCGCAGTCGAGGCGCGAACAAATGGCCTGAGGTCGGGGGGCAACCATGTGAAGGGATACTACATAATATATAGAGGATTCTTATGTTAACAGCTTCCGAATTCCCAATTCTTAGAATCTCCGAATTCCAATCCTTAGAAATCTTCCGAATTCCCAACACGAAATATTCCGAATTCCAATCCTTAGAACTTCCGGGATTCCGGTCTAAAGAAAGAGAAAAACATCTCAACTCACCATACACATCCTCATCCAAGACTCGACGACCGTGTAGAGGTAGATGTTTCCATTAAAATTTTCACATGGTGCCCCAACTGAGATACAAAAAAAGCGCAAAGGTCAGTGACGTCATGGGTGGGCGTATCGATGCTAGCATTGGACCGCTGCTAGTCATGGGCGCATCGAAAGTTTTAATTGGCAGGAGGGGTGTCGCAAGGCCTTTTTGAGCCACAAAAAATGCACTAGTTGGTAATTAGTAGGTATATGAAGGGATGAAATGAAAAGAAACAGCTGGCACAAAAAAAGTATCTCGGCATGTTTTCGATCAGTAGTGTGCCACAGTCCGATACCTCGACAGTTTCAAGATACATTTTGTTGCCTAGGTCGTGCTCTTTCATTAACACCTTGCATCCTGCAAAAAGCGTCGCAAATGGCTGCGATTTAGAATGTCTGAAAGACGTAAACCCCAAAACCAAAAGTTGCGTTTTTGGAGTTTCAATGGGACTTGCCGTCGTACTGGCGTCCGAACACGCTCCATCACAATAAAGAACTGCATAGGCTTTTCTTGCTCATCAGTCGGAAACCATCTGTGTGGAAAATTAATACACGTGTATTGTTGCGTTTTACTACACAGTGACCATTTAAAAATCCAAAAACTGCAACTTTGGTTTTAGGGTTTTTTACGTCTTTCACGGCGCATTGCAATTCTCAGTCATTTTTGATGAGTTTTTATAGGGGTAAATGATATGAGCAACAAATGTATTTATTTTCTTGATAGAAATATCTGATACAATTATACCACTGTATCTTGTCCTGTGTGAATTTTGCCCTGCAAATGTCACATGCTCCTTCTATTTATTTCTTTTACCTTTGAGTGGTATCATCCACCAGCAGTTGAAGTATATACACGTGTTATTTGAGGTAACGCCCTTCACTTTATTCAACTTCTTGCTCTACTCTTTTAATTCTTTAACAGAATGTACTTAAAAGTTGGTTTCATAATTTATCTTTTGGCAAGATTGGAATTCAACACACATCTTAAAAATTACACTGAATTTGACAGCATCACGGCGATGCGAACAAATAACACAGACACCCATCAGTATAAAATAACCAAGCAAAAAAGGTTTCTTCGTTAAAATTTCAATCAAACTAAGTGTCATTTCTGCCTTTGGTTGTTCTGGTCAATACATCAGTTCTGTTAAGGTTGTTCATAAATCTCCATCATAAGTCTCGAGTCAACACAATAGTATTGGGAAAGAATGGCCCTGTGATATGTCTGGTGTTATTTCCACATAATACTACAATTGTCCAGAAAGATATGTAGTCAGGTATGGGAAGCTGCAATGCAAGTGTGCAAATTAGTTTTGCCAAAGCTCAACTCTGATATCATCCGGATATGAAATGTACTGGCACTGACCGCCACCATTGCTGTCAGAAGTCCACTTAAACAATTTGTCAACACTTGGAAATTGGTGGTTGTTGGATAGGAGTCTTGCAGGCATTCTGTCAGTTCCACACTATTCTTTTACATGGAATCCGAGAGCGTCAAAGAATACTACACAGTGTTTAAGTAACATTTCAACAGCCCCTGGCTAAGACGACTATTAAGTTATGTAGCAATGATAGTCTTTGTAATTTCCCTTGTTGTTTTTGTATGTTGCCTTACATTCACATTTGTAAGAAGATTTACGATAAAAACACGTTAAGGGGCATCAAGATGGTTAATATTGTAATGGACAATCTGGTGAAGCAAATGTCTGTCAAGAGAAGAGCAAGAAGAAGATACTAATGATGTCAATAATACTATCAGTTTTTTTTGTTTGTGCACTCTGCCTTACTTTGTTATGACGATAATCATAGTTTGGGTTGCATGAAGTCACCAGCCAATTCTTTAATTGTTTCAACTTGCAAGAAAATGCTCACTGCCAAAAACTGTGTAATGAATCCATATGTGTTTGACTCTTGAGTGAAATGCAGATGGGGTGTGGGTCTTCAAGTTCATTTGTTCAATGCTATCCAAATGAAAACTACCACGGTAAAAGACTCTGGTAAAATTTCCACAGGGGGATGTTATTATTTTCCAATGAATAGCACATTGAGAGTAACAACATTTGTTGGGTGAATGCACAAAAGGTTTGTAAGTGCAATAGATGCAATGTGATACATCTGTGTGCCGCTATGTAACTTTTCAATTATCTCTCCTTGAGGTTATTTGTTTCTTGAAATAGTTCTTTAGGTAAGTTCACCGAAGCACTATTTCAAGAACCACTAACCCAGGACTTGGTATATGAGTATGTTTGATGGGAACTTCTGACAATAGCAGCTAGTGCATTTACGACCTTTGGCACTCACATGACGATAGAAAGCCCCACCCAACTCTTGTGTCTCACACATGTCACCGTAGTCTAAGTATTAAAATGTGCGACTAAATGTCAGCCAGCGTTTAGAAGAATAAGGGAATTTATCTAGGGGCAGAGGATGGTGCCAGGTGGTTGCATCCTCCTATTGTGCTGGTTGCTATGTGTTGCCTCGCTAGGCAGGATGGGTGCTTTGTTAACTGTTTCCCGCCGCTATTTTTATCTGAGTTGTGTCATTACCGCTGCGAGTTGCCGCCGTGGCAGATTGTCTTTCTGTCAAGCTTCTTGTGGGAATGAAGTATTTTGCAGCACGGCATAAAGCTTGCACATCTCACTCAACTCGGTTTTGTTTTGCTTCATCCTCTGTGTCCGAGGATAAGTATTTGTTAGTTGTATGAGGTTCTTCTGATGAAGCAGTGATTTCTTTTTTGGGAACATAATCACTGCAGATGTGAATTGATTAAAAGCATATTAAAACCTATAAGAAATGTTATATACTCAAAAGTAAATTATTTGTATTGACAATTGATCATGGACAAACTATTAGACATGACGTAGAAAGGCTGACACATACACTATGGCCGTGAGGACTATTTGGTAACATGGATGCGCCCATCGGTTCCCGCTTTTATTTTTGTCTTCTAATTACATAATTTATGTATATCATCAGTGTTGGAATCTTTCAACATAATTTCACATGTGAACTAAAAAATTAGACGTGTTATTTCCCCTTTAAAGTTCCCTTTTAAGGACATCGTTATTGCCATTGTAATGCCAGTGGTTTGGACATTCGAAATCGTCAACCAACCAAATTGATAAAACATATAATAAACAGTGTGTTAGTCAAATCATTTGTACACAAAGCTCATCTGTTTGTGTTGGTTTGAGATATTTCTGACCTTGGCATCCACAAGACATCGTAAAAAAAAAAAAACTTAATAACTGTTCAAATGGTTTAGCTAGTTGTACAAGAGAATAAAAACAGTAGTAAAAAGTTATCGTACAATTGATAAAATCATTTGTTATAATATGACTTACATCAAGTTTTTTTATGTTGTCATTTTTAAAATTCTCCAAAGGGGTTTTGAATCTTGTTTAAAACTGCACCATTGTATTCAAGGTCACTGGATCAGAAAGAAAAAGGATAGTTCACCAACAGCTGCTCGAGAAAACCCTTCCCATCAAGGGGCACGGAATGGCAGCTGCCTAATGCCAATGAACCTCCTTACAAACATGGTGCCAAAATAAATTAAGTACTGTGCTAAGAAATATTAATGTTATTCATGTACGAAGTCCTAAAAAAGCCATACTTTAATCTAGCGCTTTCAATGCTCAAAGAATATGATTGTATACACAATGCGTAAAATATGTCTCCCGCCAAATTGTCACGATCACTAAGAACTGACAACTTAAACTACACAGGACCACACTCCTTAATTCAGCTCTGGACAGATTATGGTTACCATTACTTATCACCGAATATTCCAGAGTACATTTTAGAAATTCCAGGGTACATTTTTCTCACATATTGGGCAGAGCCCATTTTATAGTGTGCCCATTCCAAACTTAGTTTCAGGCATGACAAAAACATCCATGGAACGATATTGAAAATCCCCACATTAGCAACAAACATTAGCAACATTCATGATCCACAGGATTTGGGGGATTTCCACTTTAATCAATTAGTCATAATTATATTTTTACACGATGATTGACCCATTATAGAAAATGAAAGGCAAAACTTATGGGAAGGTTTCATAGCTGCTGTTGGTTTGTTCACCTCTCTGATGATGTATAAGCCAAACCCAATTAAAGGCCAGCATTTGAGGTATTGGCACACACAAAAAGGTAATCAATCTTTTTTTCGGACAACGCTGTAGGGAGGTTTTTTCCTCTCATGGTTAAGAGGGGAAATGTAATATATATGCCAGATGCCATTGTGCAAGGGGCAAATATTAGAATTAACCAATTACAGGCACTGTACTGTGATACGCAATGACAACATATTTTTTTATCGTCTCCTAGAAGGAAATAATTCCACATGTTTCATCAATGTTATGGAACTCTTCTTTGTGAGTTTCCAGGGTTAACACTTCCTTGGCCCAAGGTAGCATTTTAAAATATTTGGATTCTTTTGGTTTTTTTGGCTTTTTGATTTGTTTTTAATGAAATTATGTTACTAAATGTATAATTATTACTTACAAACTTGTTCTTGAATAAAAATGCAAATAAACTTTAAAACAATAATCAATTTGAGTAAATGGTATGAGTATTTCAATGTAATATATGTAAAAGGTAGTTTGCCATGGGCGAGATAAAAAACTTACTGGAAATCTTATGCATTAAGTATTTGCATGCCTATGGATGTAACTTACATTATATGAGTTGATTATAGCCGGGAGCCGGGCTGACGTCACATCCGTGAAAAACAAAGGGAGCGGAGGGAATCCCTGAGTCGCGGTGAAAACAACTGGCGGCAAATTGCTTCTTCAGGTTCACTGCACATCACATATTTTCTCCGATAAAATGTGCAAAACCATCAAGCGTTCCAGAGATCATGGCTGAAAAACCCGGCATCCATGATGATGACCTGCCCTCTTGTAGTAGTAGTAGTGTAAAACCACAAAGTTTTAAATCCGTTTTGTCCCCCGCAACCGGGGGTGGCCGGATTCACCTCACATTCGTAGCAATCGCCCTTCCTCCCTCCTTCCACTTCGCCGATTCAACGCATCCCCCATCCTTAACCCAACCCAACCCTCCTACTCTCCTCCTTCCACTTGCTTCCTCCATGGTCCTCTTTGGTCGGCACCTCTTCCTCAAACCACCCACCTCAAACTCAAAAGAGCCCCTTTTTAAAAAAACATTCTTCCTCCTCCAGTCCCTCAGCACGGTGCCCATACCATCTTACAACCATTCGCCCTTCGCCAGTCGGTCAGCCGCCTCTTCCAACCCAACATCTGCATCCAATCCTCAGTCTTCTTCCTATCCAATCAATTTCACACCACACAGTGCTCTCACCATTTGCTCTCTCTGCTTCCCTTCTCAAAATCCCCATCTCATTTTAACTCAGGCACCATGTCTCACACTCCCATACAGCATCACTGGTCTCACACAGACTCTTGTTCACCATCCCTTTCATCTTCAAAGGAAAATCTTCATCCTCCCAAGTAAACAACTCTCACATCTCTAAACTTCACCCACCAATACCTTACTCTGGCTGTCCCAGCCCAGCCGCCTCACATCCACCACCCGCACTAATCCCGTCACCTAGGTATGTGAACACCTTCACTGTTTCCACCTCGTCACACAACAACTTTTCCACCGCTTCCCCACTCCCTCACTCCCCTTCTTACATCTTCCACACACAAAGTCTCTTGGCAAACTTGGGGTACTCTCTTCATCTTTGTGCATCTCCATGAATCCATTTCCCACATTTCTCAACATCCACACGGGAAATTTGCCCTCCCCCCTTTCCCACAAGTCCACATGGGTCCAACTTACTCACTAACACCTCCCTCCTCCCCACATCACACCATCACTTTAGTCTCCCAAGGTTTACCTTCATGCCCTTACTCTCAAATGCCTTCTTCCCCTTCCAAAACTTCCGAAAACTTCTCCCCCCTCAACCCTCCATTGTCTCAACACAGTTAAAAACTATAAAACAAATCATCAGCATATACAGCATCTCACTCAATCCACCTTCTTTTGCACTCTCCGAAACCACATCAACCAACAATTCAACACCAACGGCGACAGCACAGAACCCTGACGCACACCCACCTTCCACCTCAAACTCCTCAGACAGACAACTCAGACCCTACTCTAACCTTGTTTTTGCTCCTTCATACAGACTAATCACCGCCTAAAAACCACCACTTCTTCTTGTATACCCCTCTCCTCATTGCCCACGCCTCACTTTCCTCGGTATTCTATCAAAGGCCCTTCTTTCTCCGGGGTCCATCAAAGCAATATACAGCTTCTTCCCTTTTGCTCGATATTACTCTTGCATCCTCCTCAAAATGGAACACTGCATCTATCGTTCCCGTCCCTGGCATAAAACCAAATTGTGCATCTCATCTCCACGTTCACTATCCTCCGATTCTGTTCTCAGGACCCTCCTCCACAATTTTCATCGCATGCTCCAACAACTTCACACCCCTATACGAACCAACAGCTCATTGCATCCCCTTTTCCCTTAAAAAATTGGAACTATACACAACTCACAGCCCCTTCCCCTGTCTTCCTCCACATTTTTTTTTAACACCCTCTGCCACAACTCTCATCACACACCAATCCCTATCTTCCTCTCCACTCCCATAATCATCATCTCACACTCACCTTCTGAGGGTCCAAGCTTTCCTGTTTCATTATTTCTCCAATGCATTTACCACTTCTTTGCTTCCTGACTGACTCTCTCACCTGGCCCTTCCCACATCAGCTTCCACCCTCTGATCCCATGCATTCTCCTCATCATATTCTCTCCATATGCTCTGTCCAGACCTGCCTCTATCTTTCTCTTCTCACTTGAAATTCACTATTCCTCATCTTCCTCTCATACATCTTCCCCCTTCAACTCTTTTCCTTCTTTTCAATTGCCTTCATCACTAACTTATACACTGTTTTGGGTTCTCCCTCACTCAATCACCCCCCCTTCTCTACCTCCTCCTTCATAGCCCTCGCAACCACTTTTCTTTGCTCGCTTCTTCAAGCTCTTATACCTCACTTTATTTTCTTCTGTACCATTTCTCCTCATTTCCCTATCCCCTCCTCATTTCTCCCTACGCCTTCCTTCACCCTCCATCATCCACCACCCCCCCCTTATCCTGTCCTCTCCTCCCTTTCTTTTTCCCACACACTTCATCACACGCCTGTAACACCCCTTCCTTAAAACAAACACCCCCAACAGATCAGGACACATCCCCCACAAGCTCACCCACTCTCATCTCAAAATCTTTCTTGTCTCTTCTTGTTTTCAGCTTCCATTCTTTCCTCCTCACATGCACAACCTTCCTCACCACTTTTTTCACTTCCACTTGTCCCCATCGTCAACCACCAACCTATGTTTAATTCCAGGGGAATTAACCTTAACTCTTCAAAAACTTTCTCCTCTCCTTACCCACAAGCACAGAATCAATCTCTGACTCGTTTCCTCCTAAACTAAAGGTCACTTTCCCTTTGTCCTCTTTCTTAAAAACCAATATTCGCTATAAACACCTCCTTCTCATCACACAACTCTAACAGCATCCTTCCTTCCATGTTTCTCTCCCCAAACCAGTTGCCCTCCGTTAACCCCCCAAACCCATCGTCTCCCTTTCACACATGTCCATTGAAATCACCATCACAGAGAACTAATTCACCCACTCTTTGCATATCCCATTCCCCTGCCATCTCATCACAAAAATGCTCTTCTCTTCATGTTTTCTACCGCTCTGCGGAGCATAGCCGCATATGACCCTCACTACCTCCTCCTCAAAAAGCCATATTACCACCGTCATCACCCTATCGCGCCTCCGTCTCACCTCCACTTACCTTCTCACATAGTTCCTCCTTAACCAATAGTCCCACTCCCCCCAATCCATCCTTATTTCTTGCCCACCACAACTTATACTTTCTTCCCCCAACTCCCACCATCCTAGCCCTCCCCTCTCCACCTCATTTCCTGTACACCACACATCAACCTTCCTCTTCCTAACTCTTCGCAAATCTCACACCCTTCCTCCATGCTCCCCTACATTCCAGCTTGCAACCCTCACCCCGAGCCGCTCGTCAGGTTTTAAACCGTCTGATGCAAGCACGCTTGCGCGGCGGGGTGATTCCTTCCCACCTTTTCCTTCTTATTGTAGGTAGGTGACCACCCACACCCAACCTTCGGCTGGTTGGTGCCCTCCTTTTTTTAGTTTCATAAGGATTCTTGGAGCGGTTTTTTAAAATCGGCCGATGCCTTCCTGAACGCCGACAACCGGTATCGTCGGTGGCCCTAGCCGCGGGAGAATTTCAATGCCAACACATTTTTGGTTAAAAGATGTTCATTAGGCCAATTTAGAGCATTATTGGCTCACTTGGTTCTAATTTGGTTTGTTTATGCTTACAGAATAATACCACCCGCCTCAAATGTTTCAGATTGATTCCACGTGGATTTTTTCAAAAAAAACAAATTTGAGTCTTTTTGGTGAAAATATGCTATTTTCGGGAAATGGACTCTGTTGCTGCAAAACTCTGTCTGTGAATGGTATTAAAAAAAGCCGCAAGTTGCAGAAGGAGTACAGCTATACTTATGATATGGTTTTTTTTCCTTTTCATTGAACCAACACAAAATGTAAACATTTTTCCGCAAAAATGAGTGCAAATTATTTGGTAAATGGAGATCAAATGCTTCAAGAGTCCATTGTTATGTAACGTACATTTCAGGCAACATAACCTAAAACAATGAAGTTTATATCTTTATTATTTAGATTCTGTACCTAGTTTTGTTGAAAGGGGACACTACCACGGTGCCATGGCAAAATAAACTAACATAAAAGACTTAACTTTGACATTGTTTCTCCATGACTGTTGTATACGAGTACAAAAATTGGAATAACGTTGTCTGATGTTCAAAAATTAAAAAAGAAAACATTCCAACATTGACTCTAAACCCTTCTTTACTTGACCTATACAACTTAATCGTTTTTAACCCGCAGCCAATTAGATACATAGTTTCTCAAAATACCGCTAGTTTAAATCAAATGGTGATTTCTCCTTCACTCATGACTCTGTATCAATGGAATTTGGTCAAAGTGGACGGGTGTGATCATCCGTCTGTCGGAGGGGAGGATGGGGAGTGTTTTAAACGAATCTCGGGCCTCAACCAGGGCCGGAGGTCATACGATCAACTTTACTATATTCAATACTTAATGGGTAGAGACAGTGCCAATCTGCCATATTTAACAAATTGAACGTGGTTTTTTGGAAAAAAAACACATAATGACATGTTTTTATGATAATAATAAAACATTTTTTTTATGTTTGGAGTCATGAGAATGTCAATGTCAAATCGGTGTGTGCGTTTTGTAAATGTGATCACAGAAGATTTAACAGTGAAATGAGTGAAATAAAAACAATGATGATATAATGAGACAAAAAAAATTTGTTTCTTTGCCTATTTCTTTGCCCACATGTACGTTCATACATATGTCATTTCATCTCGTCTCGGTCCCCTTCGATCGATGCTTGTCCGTTCAACTTAGTGTTGGGTTCGGTTGTACTTTGTTAAAAAAAACACAACAATTCAATGCAACCTACTCGTGATAGACCCTGGCTGCGCAGCTCGCTTTCACAGGCTTACCTATCTCCCTCACAATTGTCAATTTAGC
>JAMKCH010043015.1:0-12762 GCA_023653785.1 Ophioderma brevispina
GATTTGAAGCCCATAGAGTGACTGTGTAAACATTAATATTGTTCGACCAAAACGGGGTACCATTTTCGTACATAACTTCCAAACCAAAACATCTTGGCCCTAAAGATTCACAGGGGAAATGAGAAAATAGCCAGCTTCTTCTTATACCCCCAAAATGTGACCACTTCCGGTAAAAATATGGAGGCTCTGGGGACGGGCTATTAGCGATCGGGGCCCATGACCTTTAAGACTGCAGATAAAATGTGGCGGTTCGAGTACCCGGAAACCTTCTTTGATTAATCAGTCTCAAAAATTTTAGAGGTAAGAGAAGTTAGAAAGTAGAAATCAACATCAAATCGCGTAATAAAAGAATCAGTGTAAGTGCACATATTGGGGTTGGTTATCCTAAAAAAAAATATTCGCCTGCCGCTCTAGCGAACGGATGATATTTCGGCGCGAAACTTTGCAGATGGGGTATTGGGGGAAGGACTATTAATCAAGATTGAAACCTGTAATACTTAAATCGGGCCATGGCCCTTGAACAATTTGGACGATTTTATTACAACAATTACGGTTTTCGCATCTGCTGAAACATAACTTCCTTGAGTCCAGGACGTGCAAATAAGTATGTCAAAAACATGTAATTTGTGGTTGATTATCTAGCTTCGGAGTTTGGAGCATGGAAGGAGACGAGATGAGAGATGATGATTGAAACACGTTCCAATTACAGATATTGTACCGCGTTGGTTATAAACCTAATACGGGGTGAATAGATGAGTCGTCGGTAATCTTCAACTGGGTTTTTTAATATCAACAACATTGTCTCAAAGAATGCATGAACTATCAGTCGTTGTAAATTGCTGTTGATACAATTAGATTATGACCTCGCCCATTGTTCGCCCATGATTCAAGCTTAATGGAGTAAATTCGCCCATAAAAGAACTTGCATTCAACACTTCCGACCAAGGATGATATTTCAAATTTGTTTACTACAACTCCCGCCAGTCCCCCGTGAAAAATAGTAGAGAATAATGCAATTGAAACATTGCATTTTTTAAAATAATCGAAAAATGCTTGTAATGCCAATCTGACATTTGATTTGTATTTGGGAGAAATGAAACAGAGGACGTTACAAATTCGATAAAGGCGATATTTGCTAAAAGGGTTGACTGGGAATAGTCATTTTTTTACCAAAATCATCATGTTACAGGTCACCAGAGGTTAAATTGTATGACGAAGTGAAGAGGCAGTAATACAGTCCTGTCCGGTAATGTCGAATAACCTACGTTAAATCAAAGGCATAATCTCACAGTTCTATCTCAAGGGGGTGAAGCCCATGCAAAACCAGTTCGTCCGTGTGGGCCGGCTGACATTTGAATATGCACGGTAATAATATTTAGTTTGGGTGCTTGTATAACCACACCATAATGTCAATTCGATACAACATCCGGCAAAATATCAGTGTTGGTTGTGGGGCTATTGGGTGGTTACATTTTCTCCTAACCATGGCCACACAACGAAATGAAATGAAACGTCAGTCGTTTGGATTTAAATAAACCGCCTCAATGAAACATCTTTTCACCTAAGCGCGCCTAAGCACCTAAGAGAGTGAGTACCTGAGCACAATGTCCAGTGGACTATTATTACACCTGGCCCCTCTAACACAAACATCATTTATATTTGTCATACTACTGATTAGTGTATCAAAGCGCTACCCACAGTATGTGGAAGAAGCGGAGGCCAAGCATGCTTCATTGTTGGTAACTCTATGTTTTCTTGTGGTCGCACAACATGCGAACGATGAGATTCAAAGATGAGTAAGTTTTTGCTCTCTATCTAATAGACCTCTATTGTTCTATCTACTGATTTCAACATGGGCTAATTCGCTTTTTATGTACTTCATTCTCAACTATGCGTTCACTTTCCATCTCCTCCTACCAAGGTTTTATCGCCTTTCATGGAAGGTAATTAATGTTGAATGGGCTTTTGTTGGCTCTCAGATAAATCCAGGCAGGCGAAGATTACAAATAAAGTGCACCTGCTCACCTGAAAATTTTCAGATATTTCGGCAAGTGATTCTTTGGTATCTCTGCTCTGTGATGATCTGGAAAAGTCTTGCTAAGTTTCTTTGCTTCCTCGCGTAAAAGCGCCCTCTATCGACCTAAACATTCGTGTGTCCTTTCAAATTTTACAAGTGAATTTTGACTTTTATTATTGCAAGAGGCGCTATTATAATTTTGAACATTCTCGAGAGTTTCGTCAGCGTCCACCGGTGCCTTTGATCGAGGTTTTAGCGTATTTATGAATGTAGTCAAACTGAGGCTTGACATATCTGACATATTTCCTTTAAATAAAGAAATTTCAATGGGGAGATGCATTTTGAAAGGAAGCGAAGTTTTTCTCCTTTCCATCCGGCCTAATAATGACCGTCCACTACTAGTGATGTTATGTATGAAATTGATTCCGAAGTGCTATCAATGAGTATTGGGTTACAAAATAAATAAAATACTGACATAATGCATGAGGAGATTTGATATGAAGAGCTAAGTGTCAAGTCTCAACATTGGTTTGGACACCGCGTCACGACATCGGTGGGTTAACAGGATATTTTTTCCTGGATTTATTTCTTTCGTTGGTCGGGTTGTGGGGGCACATGTAGTGCAGTGGATCAGTCGCGTCTCATAAGCATAAGGTTGTTGTTCGAGCCCTCTGTCGCCAATGTGCTGTGCACTGCTGGGCAATGCACTTTGCCTCGCTTGCCTCTCTCCCCGGAGTATAAATGGGTACGGGTGTGGCAGGATATATAGTCCTCCGGGCTCAACAGTCCGGGAACAATGGTAACAAAGCAATCGATTCAGTTGCACTCTTCACGCAACATATTTTCAGCTTTATTCCGTTTGTCGTCTATGGAGCCCGGACTATGATTTCTGCCGGACTATGATTACTTTCACACAGGAATATGCGGAATGCAAAACAGACTCGCTTGTGTCGGGAGGGTGGCGACCCCCCCCAGCAAACATTATATGAGGGAGTCCTGGCCCAACGCCATGACAGAGAGAATGGCACTCCGCCTGCGGGCGCACCATTTGCATTTTGTGGTCGGGTTCACGGCTTGTTCAAAGAGTATGAGTGTTCTTCTACACATAACGTATCCTTACACTGCAATTAAAAGTTTAAAACCGGTGTTTAATTGTTAAACAATGGGTGTTTAACGGGTGAACTGAACCTACAACAGAAAAAGGGGGGGGGTGTCGTGCCGAGCAGCTCGTGTCGTGCCGCGGAGTGCCCTCGTTTCTTTCCTTACTTTTGGGCCAGACTCTCCGTATTATTTTTTGCTGTGGTGGGTTCGCCACTCCAACCGCACAACGAGTATGTTACCTTCCCATCAATTGAATAATGCTGGTCACATTCATAACACCTGGTGAGAGGAGTATTGAGGTAACTCCCTACTCTAACCCACGACCTTTTGAGTGTGGGGCGAGCACTCATCAGCACTTGACCACAACGTGCCCTCAAAAACAAGACACAGCACCCTCCGACATTAACGTAAACACACATACGCACGCACGCACACGCACACACACACACGCGCATATACACGCACGCACATGCACAAATCGCAACATAACAAGCACAACATTTAACCTTCCCTTGTTCTGGTATCTGTTACTTGGCAGGATGTCCATCAAGCTCTATGGTTGACGAACACTTGCAATGTTCCAGAATTGGCTTTGTTTACACCCGTTTGAAGACATACCTTCCAAAGGAATTGAAAAAGAAAGACCAAAGGTTTTCTTGATCAATCTGAATATATTTTGTAACAGAAACCCATGGACCGAATTCTCAGCAGATGAATTGCCCACGTCCTATGTATCACACTAAAATTAGAGCCCGAAACGGTCGCTCATGTACATTTACAACATCAGCGTTTCATCCCGACATGAATGGGCACTAGATCATCATGGACGCACAATGGTATGAGAATGCCTACACATTGTCCGTTGTGACTACGACCGCCCTTCAACAGAGATTCCTAGTTTTCAAGCATTGCGGAACTCTTCTCTATGACAATAATTAAATTACCATTTGGAATTTCCATGTTTTTGGCTGTTGTTCCTCACTCCTTCTGTCATACGATCCGTAGCCGCCATCGTTACGACACCATCCACGATTTCTTCTCTTTCCACGTTATGGTTTGTACAATCCACCGTATCGATCTCCTAGACGTGATACTTCGTTCTGTAACGTTAAAACCTAAATTGACTTTTTTACCATATTCCTTTACTCAAATAATAAAAGTCGCTAACGTCCAGATAAATTTGGACACTGCCTTATATAGCCAAATCATTGCCTTCTTACTCAATCAGAATGTTCAAACGCACAAGTGGACCCAACATTTTTTTTAGGAAAACTTAAAAAAAAAAAAAAATTTTTTACCCCAAAATTTTATGTAATTGCCTAATTATCAGTAGCGCATATTTTGGTGGAAAAACTCAATGCGGCCATTTTTGGTGGCGCTATACCAAAATTGTTTTGCCCCTAAATGTACTGGATTAACTTTGAAAATTTCAGTCAATGAAATGTTCTACTGTTATGAGCCAAATCTATTGGAACGTCTTTTAGGGAAGCGGTTTTTCCATTTTTTTCAGCGCGACAGAATGTTGTGCGACACCCCAAAACCCGCCCAAAATCGACTTTTGAACAGCCTTTTTAAATCTGCACACTGACTTTAATTGATCTGTTACGTGATCGTGTTGATGTACCTCCTCATTGACCAGAGTTTTTGGTAAAAAAAGCCACGACAAAAACGGTTTTCGGTGGGGGGTCCCACTTAAATATTTCACGGCTTTTAAGAATGAGCAATTTTTTAATAATACGGTATATTGGCGTTCATTACGATTTTTTCAACTTACTAATCTTATCCTATGCTGTTTCCACTCCCGGTCTATCAAAATCCTTCCGCTTCGGGCAGTGGCTGCACGTCTGGCTGGCTGATTACCACTTCGAATTCCGGCTGTCTGTCCGTATAGGCTTAAATATTCATTTTGCTCGAAAGATTTATGATCACCCTACAAGAAAGAATAGTTTATCATTGTTAATTTAATGTACTTATGTTATGGACATTACGGCTGGTTGAAAAAGAATTAAGGCTTCACTGGTACTTAATACATCCATTTGCAAATAGCAATTTCTGAAGGTCTAAATTTAAAAACAAAAATGATTTGCACATGCAAAATCAGGTTATCTCCTTTGAATAAAATCGCCCATTTTCCTGACTGTACACATCTGGTACTTGCATCGTTTCTATGTCTGCAAATCAATAAAGCCTGAACAATCCATTGGTTCATTGTCAAAATGAAAGATTGACTTTAGACTCAAAACCATAAATCAAACCATAATTAAGTTCATCTTCCTATTCGGAATCCGGGCAATAATATTATTTCTACTGGCAACATTCTTTCTGTCACTGTGTTTGATAAAGACTGCAAAACTGCATAATGTGATTTGTTCTTAGAGAATCTACCGAAGGAACATGCTATAGAAACTCCGGCGATTCAAAATTTGAGATCATTTAAAATGGGGGGGGGGGGGGGGGGGGGGGGGGGGGGGGGGGGGGGGGGGGGGGTGTCGGGCATTTAAAGTTTTCTCTGATTGATAGATTTGAGACCAATGGAGCATCTTGGTAGCATCACGTTTATTGATTTGGTTAAATAGAAACTGAATACAAGTTACCAAAATTATGCAGTCAGGCAAATGGATAGTTGTATTCAATTAGTATAACTCGGTTAGGCCGATCCCCCGGCAAATTAATTAGACATTTTGAACACTGCTCTTTTCTAATGATATATTGGTATTACAAGTAATCCTTACTCGATTTTCTTAACTAAACAACAATAAAATGCGCACACTTCTTTTTGAATCAGAGCCTTATGGGTAAATTATCGCCTATTTCGACCGGTTGAACCGGTTATATACTGTAAAACAAACAAACCGTTCAACAGACCTGATTGGACTTTCGAAGCCGTACCTTATCAATCACCCCCCCCCCAAAAAAAAAAAAAAAATAAGTAACTCCCCGACCCTTAAAATTGGTCTATCAAGATCAACGCTTCCATCGCACTTATCATTATTGGATATAATTTGGAAGCGGATGTTTTTTACGCGTATTTTGTGGTGACACTGAGTATTGTTAAATTAGGCTAGTCAGGTTGAAGTTTGTCGCACACAGCCTGCAGAATGAAATGGGTACAGACTTTTTCTATCGATATATTTTAAGTTTATTATAACGTAAACCAATATTTTTTGAAGGGTGTGCAAAATTTTGTCCAGTGGCAATTTTTTGAAATCCAATATGGCTGCTTCCACGTCCCAAAATCACTAAAAATCCCTTAAGGGGACACTGAACTGGGCAATTGGTGAATTTGTGCCATTTTGACCATTAATTTTTTGGTTTATTTCAGTTTTATTTTTTCTGGAATTGTAGCTTCAATTTGCTTTTTATTTGAAAAAAATCGGACATTTGGTTCAGATTTTATGATTCTTAGAAGTAAACAAGATAACGCAAACTTGACAACATTGTGTGATTTTCCTATACTAATACATGCGTGCAATTTCTTATGTATTGTATTGTTTTTTGATGCAAAATGAGGTAAATTGTGGTAGAATTGTACTTTATTTGGTGATTAACCCTATTTTGTAGCAAAAAGTATTTTCTGATTGGTTATTGCAAATAGCTTTACCATTTTCGGTGATCAAAATTGCACATTTTATCGATTAATTTGCATAATCAGTGTTTCTAATCTAAAAAAAAAAAAAAAAAAAAACATTATGGGATATAATTGGAAGCGGTGTTTATTTACGCGTATTTTGTGGTGATCAACTGAGTATTGTTAAAGTTAGGCTAGTCAGGTGGAAGTTTGCGCACACAGCCTGAAGAATGGAAATGGAGTACAGACTTTTTCTATCGATATATTTTAGTTTATTATAACGTAAACCAATAATTTTTGAAGGGTGTGCACAATTTTGCCCAGTGGCATTTTTGAAAATCCAATATGGCTGCTTCCACGTCCCAAAATCACTAAAAATCCCTTAAGGGGACACTGAACTGGGCAATTGGTGAATTTGGGCCATTTTGACCATAAATTTTTTGGTTTATTTCAGTTTTATTTTCTCTGGAATTGTAGCTTCAATTTGCTTTTTATTTGAAAAAAATCGGACATTTGGTTCAGATTTTATGATTCTTAGAAGTAAACAAGATAACGCAAACTTGACAACATTGTGTGATTTTCATATACTAATACAGTGTGAGTCAAAATGATTGTTCCCCAATATCTGATTTTTTTTCTTGTCAAACTGTGCAAGGTAGCTCTTAAAATTGTAAATACATCAAAAGTACATTTAAATAGCTTTCACAGGAATTTTGAATTTTTCATTTTGGTTCAGGCAATCAATATCTGCAAAAAAAAAAAAAAAAAAAATGCAATTTCTTATGTATTTTATTGTTTTTTGATGCAAAATGAGGTAAATTGTGGTAGAATTGTACTTTATTTGGTGATTAACCCTATTTTGTAGCAAAAAGTATTTTCTGATTGGTTATTGCAAATAGCTTTACCATTTTCGGTGATCAAAATTGCACATTTTATCGATTAATTTGCATAATCAGTGTTTCTAATCTAAAAACGGCAATTTAAGGAAGATGTCGCTTTTCGTTATTTTAAACCTTGCGCGCAGCTTTTCTCAGGCACCTCCGATTGATTTGAAATTTTGCATGGATGTCACTTAGACATGTCTGAACACCACTAAAGAGCCAGTTTTAAAAAAAGTATAAAAAGCGGGAAAATAACCCATTTTTCGCCTTTTTTCCCAAAAATCCGACATTTCTCCACATTTTATGGACCGCACAGACTGAGCGGGAAAAAATTGAAAAAAGGGCTCTTTAGTGCTTTAGATTGTAAAAAAATAAGGCAGAAGGAAAAAAACACATTAAAATTAGTCAATTGGTTACCGAGAAAAGCTGCGCGCAAGGTTACATTAAAAAACAATATGGCCACCGTTACCATGGCAACGGTGTGCGAGACATATTTTTTTTTCACCGAAAAATGCAAAGTTCTATCAAGTGCCACCATCCCACCAAATTTAAAGTCTTTGGGAGCTTTATTTTGGAAAAACCCATTTTCAAGTTCAGTGTCCCCTTAAGTATTTCTGACAGAGACAATTTTTTGCTGTTCTCCGGTGTGTTTAAGCTCGGTGAAGTGTTAATAATGTGTTTTTTTTTTTTTTTTTTAATTAAAAAATTACTGAGAACTCAATAGTGAAATATGTGCTCGTAATCATTAAAATGACCTTAATTTCTCCATTATACCTTTTGATATATGCAGAATTTTAATGCTGAATACATAAATATGTTCTGCAGACTGGCAGGTGTCCACAAGTCCTGTACCATGACCACATCTGCAAGAAATATTTTTACACCTCTATAATGCATTCGAAGCATCCAGGCAGTTCAGTGTTCTTTCATATTTTTGCAGTAGAGAGGCTTGTATCTAGTGTCTTAATATTAATATTTTAATGCTTTTACACTTATGAGATATATGTATTTGGTTACTAAAACCCTTATTTTGGTATTTCTCTGTAATCGACATATTTTTATATTCAGATGGCAGCCAATATAGCCACCTATAAAGATATTTAAAACCTATATTAATGTAGTTACATCACCTAACAATTATTATAAAGGGGCCATAAAGTATTCAGGTTTGTCTCCAAAATGACGAAATATCACATTAGGAGATTCCTGAAAATCAATTGAAAATCGTAAACTTTAATATTCTCATAACACGGAACAATGCTGGTTGATGCTAAAAATATTCCTCTTTAGTATATTGCCTACGTTTAACACTTAAGTAACGTATCTGTCGTAACTATCTGTCGGGCCTTTTTCTAGTCGTGCTGTTCTTGAGGAAAGGACGTGCTTCACCGACTTATTCTCTACTCAGAAGGGTGGTGGTATTTCCGCTTTAAGTATCACGCATATTTGCAAGATGCGTAGCCGTAGGACGTAACGTATCTGTCGCGGCATGAACGTAATAGGAGGGATTTCTTTCATTACTATGGCTGAAATTGTTACGTTTAAACCAGATTTTTAGTGCAAAACATGTATAATATGACATTGACATCTCTCGATTTATCACATATTGGAACATAGGTATTCAGTTCTTTTTAGCAATTTTGTATCCATTAGAATTATCGTAACGTATCTGTCTGCAATATTGGCACATGCTCTCAGAGAACTTTAATAATACAATATTATCATGTGTTAAACTTAACAATTAGTGCATCATAGAGGCTGACAAAATGCAATGCAATCTGTGATTTTATTGGCGCTCTTGTGTAACGAGCAGGGACACATTTTAAAAAAGAACGGATTGGGCTGGCGACATGGCGAAAAAGCAAGAATTATCATCTTTAGCCTTATTGCGTGATACTTTTCTTCATCCGTTACAACATCTAGTCCTGGATCATTTTGAAAACATAACCCTAATATAATTTTATATTCCATAAACATTCATTCTTACAGCCAAAAACAAGCTTTAAACTGTGCATGACTGTAGCGGACACTAAAAACGACTTTTGAACACTTTATCGGAGAATGGACCAAAGGTGTAAATGAAGGTAAGGGATACGTATTTGACAATTTGACATCCTTTTCTGGCTTTTTGTTTCGTTAACACGCAAAAATTTATAGGGGCCATATGGCAGCCTTTTTACCGTTCTTTAAAACCTATAAATTACGATACATCTGAATTGTATTTAGGTTATAGCGTCCAAAATGATTATTAAAGTTTAAATTATGAGATCTAGTTCTTTGAACATTAACAAACTAGCGGCTGGTATGTTTGTTTGTGACAACATGCGTACAATTCAAATGGCGGCCTGTATATAGTAGAATATATGACAAATTTAGGTTTTTTTTTTTAAATATCTTACAAGCAGTCATATAAGCTGCATCTTGATTGTAAGGCATGTTCACACACTGGGAATGCTAGATACGATTTCCTACTGGATATAAGCCTCAGAAATTATTCTCTATCACAAATACTTGGATGAGTTATGGTCATGGATGATTTCGGTCATATTGGATTTCGGGGTGGCCATATGGATTTGAATGGTAATGTGTGATCAAATCACATCAGAACCTTTCCAGTAGATTCCTCGTGTTTAAAACCATGGATATAGAACATAAAATTAGGCCATTTGAATGAATTTGAGATGTGGTAGAAGCCCATATGGATTTCTAGAAAATGCCCACAGCACGAAATTTTGCACCCCTCCCAAATTATTAGGAGGGTGCAAGATTGTCTTTTTGAGGATAGCAAGTGTAGACTGGGTTAAAAGAAGGAGAATATTCGATATTTTCAAAAAAAGACCATGATATATTTTGTGATATTTTGATAGTGCATGGTTGTTTGCCAGTGTTGATAGATGACAGAGTCTATTGAGATATCTGATATTTTGATAGATAATAGATTCTATCTGATAGTTTGATAGTCCACGGTTGAAGTGAATGATGTTTGAGATGATATAGCTGCAATATCTGATATTTGATAGATGATAGAGTCCTATCTGCTATAATCTGATTGATATATGGATAGATGATAGAGTCTATCTGATGTTTTGATATTCCACAGTTGAAGAGAATATTTGAGATGATATAGCTTGCTATATCTGCTATTTTGATAGAGTATGTTAGAAATCATTGGAGGGGTTTCTTTTAAAATGAAGATATCAACTCTTTATTTGATTTGGTTAAATGACAACCCATCACTGCCCATATTAAACTTTGAAGTAAAAACGAGGCATCACCCTATCTTGTTTACTATTTGAGGGAAAGTTCTTATTGTGTGGTGTGTGTGTTAGAGTGTGTGGTGCGCGAAGCTCTTGTGTGTTAACGTTTAATTAGCGCTATTTTTAACTGTCACTTTGTTTCAAACAATCGGCCTGAGCAAAGGAAGACATACATGCAACCAACATGAGAAAAAGAGATGTTTGTTCAGTAATCTTTTTATACAGTACTGGATTGAAGACCTTTTAATGTTTTCTTTATATCAATATCATTTTTTTCTTATTTTTATGAGCTCTAATGTCTATCCATCACTAATCTTTCAACCCTGTATAATATTAGATTGCAATTTAGAGTAAAATACTGTATAAAGGCTAGAAAATTACAGTATTTTCTGTAATTTGTAATACAACACATACTGTAAATTTTTATGTCCAATTTACGATTAAATATAAAATTTGCAATAAAAAATACCTAATTTTACAGGAAAATCCTGGCAGCAATTCTGCCACCAAATTCCATTAGATTTTTTTATGCAGGTTCCATTATAATTCACTGGATAATTTCACAGTGTTATGTGTTTTTTAAGCATTTTACTTTTAATTGTTATGTATTTTGTTCATGAATTACTGCCAGTAAACTAGAACCTTTACCATATTTTTACAGTGTACTGTGGACTGTGTACGCTCCTAGGCTTCATCGAGGGAGGCATATTTAATGAAAACACATTGGGGAGGAAATCCGGGTTGGCATATCAAGCAAACTCAATGAACAGAATTAAAAGGAAAAATCATGAATTGTGCTTGTTCGCTCAAATTCGTCTGAATAAGAATTACCGATATACTAAATTGAGTGCAAATTCGGGAAATTGTACGCTGTTTTTTGACGATATCACATACAACCTTAAGAATTTTAATTACCAATTGCTAAATGGAAAATGGGATTGGTTGGTGAAAAGCGTGGGGTCAGGGTCCGCACAAAAGTGAAATTATTTTGCAAGCTGTGACAAAAGCAAATATTAAAAAAAAAAAAAAAAAAAAAAAAATAATAATCTTCTTTTAAAATGAGTCATCACCCTATCTTTCTAGTGCATGTTTTATACTACTAAATTTTCTATTGAGGAATGACCCCAATTCTAAAAAAATGAAACAACACTCTATTTGATTGATTTCCCTTTCCTGAAAATATAAACGTTGTAGTTAAAATGAGTCACTTCCATCGATCTCCCAGAAATTAAACTTTATAGTGGGCCTAATTTTACGCGTGAACGTTTATTTATTGAAGGAGGCAACATCTGTTTGATTTTGTTTCACTCTCCCCCCCCCCCCCAAATAGTCAACTTTACAGTAAAGCTAGTCACCCTCCACAAAAGTAAACCTTTTAGAAAAAGCTTTTATCCCCTCCCTCAACTACCCTGAAATAGTAAATCTTGCATATAACCATATAAGCATAGAGGTATAGATACATCCCATGTGATAAGCAAATTTTTTACTTCTCCTCCCTCAACACGATTATAATAAAATAGTACTATGCAATGCGGTTTCCCCTCCCTCAGGTAGTGGTAAAGAAATCAACATTAATAGTCTAAGATTGTGTAGTTATACTGAATTGAATATTATGTCCTGGAGGTTGTTCACCTTTTGCAAAAAGGTCACTGTTTATCTTTAGTAACTTTTTGAATAGATACATTTATTTTTCCAACCACTATCCTTTTTGCTTTTATTCAAGTGGTCTTGTAAATTATGGGACATTTGTTCACTGATATGTTGTTTTAGGGATTAGGTATACTACTATCCACAAAAATTTAATAATCATAACTTGCTTGAGAAGGCATCAACAAAGAAACCCCTGGACATGTATTGTAAATACAAATACTACCTAGTTTAGAAACTATCTCCTTGATCGGCGACGATTTCTATCTACGGTCTTCACTAAATCAAAGC
>JAMKCH010043016.1:0-36859 GCA_023653785.1 Ophioderma brevispina
CCTTGTCCCATAGAGAACAACAAGCCAGGTGCATGGCGGTAACAGACGACGCACACGAAGTATCAACAGCCATACTTGGTCCTCGGAGATCAAAGACGCAAGATATGCGGTTAGCAATGGACGAATGTGCATTTCCTGTGTGCGTGTATGGATTTATTAGTGCAACGTTGTTTGATATAATTGGGTAATCCATCATTCCAACTCCCATGTAAACTCCACAGGTTTCACCTAAAGTCTCAGGGATAATACCTGCAGAAGCAAATTAGAAAATTTAAACTTCATCCATTACACAACTGAACAAAATTCTAAATGGCACTATTAGTGATACACGCGAAAGCACAAACATAATTATTTTAAAGTGTGTAGAAAACTTGTAAATACAGGAAGAAAACAACAGTGCTAAAATTAATGACCTCCATTTAAATGTGGATTGCAGTTAAGTATTCGTACAGAGTCAGACAGAAGACTCACATAAACTAAGATACCTAGTTTTCCATATTAGGCTGCTTTCGGTCTTATCACTTCCAGGGTAGAATTATTGTGTCAATATTGGTTAAAGATATTCCCCTTTGGGACCGAAGTCCCCGGTCCAAGTTCAGCTAGGGCCACTTGCTGGGATTTAATCAGATACTAAGTTCTTGATCACATTAGCGTTAAAATATTTATTAAAACCATAACAATATGCTCTCTTCTTGGTTCGTTTGGACTTGGGCAAAGGAAACATTGGACTAGATCTGTGTACAGATCCGAACACAGTCGAGAAAACTCAGACCGGAACTTGTAGAAGTAGCATTTTTAGTCTTGGACTCCCGTGACCCCAAATGACCTTTGGTCAAAGTTTCATTAAGTAACTTTTGTAGGGATGCCAAACTACACCACATACATGAGTCACGTGATCAAATTATGTAATCTGTAGAAGGAGTAGTGATTTGAAGTGTAACCTTTGACCCCTAAACCATAGGCCAAGTGATGGGGTCATAATTAACTTTTATTGAACTCTCATCAAGCCCTACAGGATGGGCTAAAAGATTTTCTATTTGACCTTGTTTTAAATTTTACACACAGTAAAGGAATTTGACCTGGTGACCCCAGATGACCTTTGATCAAAATTTAATTAAGTAACTTTTGCAGGGGATGTCAAACTACACTACATACACGAGTCATGTAATCATACTATGTAATTTGTAGGGGGTAGTGGTTTGAAGTGTAACGTAATTTGAAGTATTTTGACCTTTGACCCTTAAACCATGGGTCAGGTGATGGGGTCATGATTGACTTTTATTGACCTCTCATCAAGTTCTACAAGATGGGCTAAAATATTTTTATTTGACCTTGTTACAGTAAATGTGTTTGACCTTAGTGGCCCCAGATGACCTTTGATCAAAATTTCATTAAGTAACATTTGTAGGGCATGTCAAGCTGCACCACATACATGAGTCACGTGATCATACTATGTAATCTGTAGAAGGAGTAATGATTTGAAGTGTAACGTAATTTGAAGTATTTTGACCTTTGACCCTTAAACCATGGGGCAGGTGGTGGGGTCATGATTGACTTTTATTGACCTCTCATCAAGTTTTACAGGATGGGCTAAAATATTTTCTTGTTTTAAATTTTACACACAGTAATGGATTAAAGGTGCTTGTTCCGATTTATGTCTATTGTGTTCCCTACTTGATGTGAAAGCATGGCACTTACACGTATGCCCTATCAAGTACCGTGGGAAACGAATTTGCGGTTTTAATGGTAGAAGCAATAATGCATATTGCAAATCCCTATTCAATACTGTGCTAATATTGATGGTTAACCACTAAAACGGCGATTTTTTTGTTTACATGAGAATGAAATGGATTTGAGGGCCTTTCATCTCAAATCAAAATCGATGCTACTTCCGGGTAAACCAAAGACGATCGGAACACGCACCTTCAATAACTGTCGGACTTCTTCTAATAAATAAATGAATAAACTAAATATTTGGAAACTTAGACACTGCACCCATCTTCTGAGAAATTTGAGATACCAAACAGGGAAAGCGGATTTATAAGGGCGATAATCTATTCGAGCATTATTTATGTAGCATTGTAAAGGGACACGAGGACATTTTTTCAGAAAAAATACGCTCTCATTTTTTTTCAAATTCGGATTTTTTTGCATATTTAGAATACTTAACCAATATATTACATCACACCTGCAGCGAGTAAGCCGAAAACGAAATGGATGGTTTAGTATTTTCTGACGTGAACGTTACAAAATCCAAGCATGCTCTTCTATAGGGGCGATTACAGCAGCAGGCAAGTTCATAGTACATAGTGACGGATGTTGAATTTTTATAATTTTTACGAAATTAAGGGAAAAGTACTAAATACCAAAATCTTCAAACATGCCAAGTGCCGAACCTTGCAAGTACTTCATTAATAAATAATGTTATTAGAAATTTTGCAATTTTGACGTATGTTGCATAACAGAGACTTTGGTGTATTACATAGTGACGGATGTTGAACCCTCTGTCAAAGAAGTGTATACTTGATTTCCCACGAAGGCTTTTTAAATACATTTGTAGTAAATTTCCTATCGTAAATTTATAACTGACACAGCCATAAATATGTAATTAATTTTAAATATCGATATTGGTAGAATTTTATATTATTTACAGTCAAAGCAGTGAATCGCGGCCATCCACTAACATCCGGTCAGTATGGTAATTAAACAAATTGAGCAGATTCGCGATGACGGACGTGGTTTGACGGATGTTCAGAAAACGCAGATTATTGTTTGCCATAATGACGGATGCTGAAAAAACGTTTATGTTAGGGAAAATTCAAATCCGTCACTATGCCATGAACATAATCGCCGATTTGTGTATTTTTTTGGTGTGACGGATGTGGATGGTAACTTTTCCAAGGTCTTACCTCCAGTTATCAGAAAATTCATTGAATATTAGCTAACAAAATTTCATTGTTACTTTGTTTCTTATCGATTTGATGAAAACTGTTTGAATCGTATGTGGGGATGTGACGGACGCTCTAGAGTTCGCGGTTTTTCAAATGCGAGGGTCTCAGAAAAATAAAATTCGCATTTTGTTGAAATCCGGTCACTATGTAATACACCGGACTTTCCAATACATCGAAGGTCCTCGGTAGGGTTTACAAAATCAAGTGCAAATATAGAGAAGGTGTGTACTCAGGAAATGCCCTCGTGTCCCTTTAAAGTGAACCACAAGGGACTCCGAACCCTACCTGCGTCTTGAAAAGCTTCGTAGGTTACTTCTAGATATGTCTCTGTTGTGCGGTCCATTGAAGGGCTTCTCGCGGGGAAATCTGTTGGTCAAAGAAAGGGAATTGGTAATATATTTTCTAACTCACAATATGGAGTCAGACCACTTGGGGATCTGAGCTGGGGTTTGCCACTCCATTCCGCGGGGGGGGGGTAAAACACGCCTGCTCGATTTGGGCATGGGGATTTCTCAAACGGTAATTTGGGGAACTGCTACGTGAATTTACGATTCATACGGCAGTCTTGTCTCAGTTATTAAAAAATTTCTCTAAATCCTTAGTTCATACATCTTAGTAGTATCATTCTGGAATAAAGTATTGACTGAAATCCGTCGAGGTTGTGGATTAACCTTCTCCAAAAGTGTAATTTCAAATAAAACTGTCATAATATTCGTGACCAGGCTAGTCTTTAGTCATGTCTGGGTGGACGTTCGATATGCGTAAGAGTGCCCTTCTACCGGAAGTTGATGCCGTTTTGAATTCGGCTTTGCATGTTAGGATGCCTGCCCCTCCCCCCCCCCCCCCCCCCCCACGCCATTCCGCAAACTTTTTCAGAGCTAACGATCTAGGGAATGTGATAGCCATAATTGTATATAACAAAATCTTTTTCACGGTTATATATCCATTAAAAAAAATAGAATATATTACTTTCTAGAGCTTGCAAGGAGTATCGATATTGACAAAAGTAATTAATTTTTCATCCGATAAGGCTAAAGCAAACAAAACAATAAGTAAGTTTTTATGTTAATGGCCCGAATGAACACACACACACACATGCAAAACAAATAAACAAACAAACCTTTTAAAGTACATAGGAAATTTATGTGTGTAAAATCAAAAAAAATCACTTACAGGTTAGACGTTTTGTCTTCCCGTCCCATGACGACTTCATCAAGTAATGCCGATGATACAGCTACTGCACTTCTTTTGGAGGAGCTGTTGACCTTAGCCTCATTCAGAGTGTGATGTTCTTTGTAGTAGCTGATCATATACATGACTTTTACACATGACTTAGAGAATAAGTGCCAACGTCACGATTTAAGGCTTGTGCCCCCCCCCCCCTTTTTCTGATCCCAAAAGATTCTTTTTATCATTTTGTGTTTCTGTCACATTCTCTGTCTAGAATTCTTGCACCGTCCCAGTTGATGGTGTAGTTTGTATCAGTGACGTTGGTCTGATAGCCGACTTAAACATTGTGCTTGTAAACTGTTTCCTCATTGCTCTAGTGAACTTTTGCTTAGCTAATTTCTCACCTCATCCTTATGCCTCATTTTGGTCTAATACCATTTTGTGTAACTCAATCGCCTAACCCCTATATTGCTAAAATACTCCCAATTTGTCTAATTAACCCATTTGTCCGAGCATGCAATTTATCTTACAACCAGAATGGCTAATATCCATCTAGTCTAATGGCCTATTTTGTCTATTACCATTTGGTCTAATAACCCACAAAACACCATCTGGTCTAATTTACCGTATGATTCTAATATACCATTTGGTCTAATACCATTTGGTTTTTGTAATATGATTTGTTTAATAGATAGCCATTTTGGTCTACTATCCACTTGGACTAATATCAACCTGGTTCCTCAATATCGATGGGGGTCTATAATACCCTTGGTCTAATATTCCATTTGGATGTTTTAAACACAAAGAATTGATTTTAAACACATGATTTAAAATATTAGACCTAACGGATATTAGACCAAGGGGGCATTAGACCAAAATGGGTATTAGACCAAATGACTATTAGACTAGCTGAATATTAGACCAAAATGGACATAGACCAAATTAATTTTTCTTTTCTATTTGCAGTGCTTCAACCACAGTGGTTTGTTTTTGTTTATAATGTAATCGTCCAGCTCTGCTCATGCATTGTTAAAGTCGCTTTAAAGTCTTATTATTATCATTATAATTTTTACTTTTTCAATGTGTTTATTTTTATTTAAAGTTCAATTTCTTACCTTAAAGAAGGCGTTGTGTCAAAATGTCTATGTTCGGATAACACCACATTTTTGGTAACCATCTTGTATGGTTTGATTGGTCAGTGTAGTGTGTGAACAAAGAAAAAAAAATTTCAATGACCAGCGTTCAGGGGGTATTTCCGTAATCATGTCCACGGCCCTTTTGACCAGGGAATCCCAGAATTCCTGAGGGGTTATTCACACCACCGGGCATTTCGGACTCCTTAGGAGAGAAGAAGCGAATATCCTGATGAACTTTGAGAGTTATGGATAATTTTGAGTCTCGATCTTTGAAACCGACCTCCAGTGCATTTTGTTTCTGGTTATGTACCTGCATGGCTTAATCCAATATTTTCTTTTATTTATTAAAAAAATGTTATATTATCTGCGGCATTTTGAGCCTCAGTTTGTGTCTCGGAGAATCGGCAAGTTGTTTTTCCTTTTTTCTTTCACTTTGTCTTTCCCTTTTGAAGAAACTGAAAGCGGTGACACCCTTACAGAGAGTGGAAACTAGGTATGTGAGTGCAACAAAGTCGTATCGAATTTCCTGATTTTACAGAAGCATTTTGCGTTTCATTTCTTTTGCGACTTTTCAAATTAAAATAATTGCTTTACACACGATAAAAAATGCAGTTTTATTTTTTTTAACTATCTTTATAAATATTTCATTTCCCATTTAAGCGACTAATTAAGAAGTAATTTGCTAATTAACTTAAAATGGGCGAAGTAAAACTGCACACCAGTTGAATTTCCCCGTGTAATGCACAAAGTCGTATCTACCAGTTACGACTTTGTTGTTGCACGACACGGGAAAATTCAAATTTGAGTGCAACAAAGTTCGTATCTACACCTAATTAGGCTAATTAGCACTATACTCTGCAAGAATTAAATTGAGCCTTATACTGAGCGTACGTGAGTGGGAAAAGGTCGTAATACATTTTTTGATATGGTTTTAAGGTTTTTAGTGCCAAAATTAGCATAAATTAGCATAAATTTGGTAAAAAATGAAAATGAACTCTTTTTCAAAATAGTTTGGGGATATTTTTTACGTGTCAGACGTACGGGCTTTTAAAACATCGCTTACGAGAAATAAAATGTCGTATCTACATACTAGTTTTCCCGTGTCGTGCAACCAAGTCGTTTACACCTAAATGAGGCCATATTTTAAGCTTTAGAAATACTGCAAAAATTAGGACTGTCGCCTGAAATATATATCAAATTAAGCGAAATGATCACTTTTTCATGATATATAAATAACTCAATTTCGACAAAAAATGCCAGTTAACGACTTTGTTGCACTACATGAGAAAGCTTATGATGTAATAAAATGTAAGTTAATGAGCAGTTAATTGTGAGTAATTTGTTTCTTGAAAATGGCCAAAACGCATTACGTATAATTGGATTTCTAATCCTTCGTAAGTTTTGAGACAAGCTGTTTCGTTTTTCCTTTAGTCTTTGGAAGATATATAACAGCGACTTTTTGTGAAGATAACGTAATTTAGCCAATGGTCATGGATCTTGGAACGTAGAAGAGTCTATCATATCATTATTTACAGGGGCAATACTCTAGGGAATTTTTAATTGGTAATCTTCGACAACTATGATGAAGGGCATATAACAATATAAAGTTCCAGAAAGGCGATTCTAACAAAATCCAAAATCACTTAGAAATTGTTGACAAAAACTCTTAGTTGTTATATAAAATCATCTAAAACAAGCAAATACCCCTCATAACACTCATTGATTTGCAGAGCATGGCAATTTCATGGAGCATCACGTCTACGTACATATATAGATACACACACACGCGCTATAGTGACACACCCACATTAATTTCTTCCCCCACCTCAGTCCACATCCCCCACCTCAATCCACATATACCCACACATTCCCATACAGATACTGCATCCGTAAATTTACGGGTCTTCCGGCAACTGTTCTGTCGATATTTACGTAACTCATACAGCAAAGTTGCCTGGTACAATGGGAAAAAAGGACAGATTAGTAAACATACATTAGTATCAAATATCTGTGGTATTCAAAAGTCTTGTTTTCCGAAAAAAGGAGGTGGTGTGGTTCCACGGAATGCCACCCCCTATCGACCACTTTAGGATCACCCTATACCGTGAGTGCTTGTTTTTGCAAGAAAATGATATCAATTGACAATAACATTAAATCATTTTGCGCCAGAAAAAGGGTTATGATAGGGCTCAAAAGGGGTGGTAACGAGGGTTATATCGGTCGTGCGAAATCTTTTGCGCGGTTAAACAACAGCTCCCCTTGAATTTTTTTTGTTGATGTTGCTTTTTTGGATTCAAAAAAGGAACCAGACTATCAGAAAATGACGGGGGGGGGGATTTTCAGACCGCTGCCCCTTCCTCAGAGTATCACGCAAAGGCATTCCGCCAGTGGTAGCCACCATGTGTACCTTTCAGTCAAGTGAGATGCAACTTCAAAATACACTCTATGATTGCTACTGCTAAGACATTAAAGCTACTGAGCACCGACTGATTTGTGTACTTCACAAAGCTTTTCTTGGAGTACAGCTAAGAGTGTGAAAATTTTGCACCATAGTTATTTTTTGACTTACCTATGCCTACAATGACAACAGGGAACGTTTCATCAGGAGGTTTGCTTCGGTTCATTGTTTGAAGGTATGCGTTTGCTATTCACGTTACAAAATCTGAAATAAAAGAACAACCAGCCAAAATCAATACAGACAGACATATGGGCGATTCTGCGCGAAATGACATGACCTTGAAACTAATTTTATGCGTAATGAGCATGACGAGCAAAATCTGTTAAATCTGAAGTTTCTTTGATTTTGTTAATGAAAGAATATGCTTAAAATTGGTCGATATTTTTTTTTTTTTTTCCGAAAAAATACTAACACATCAATATAAAATGATCAAAGATGATGACAAATAGCCTTTAATCTTGAACTCTGCCAATAATGTCATCAATCGTCTTGTTACACTGTTTGTACAACTGTTGTACACACGCGTCATTGTACATCCTCAATGGTTGTAGCTACCAATCACAAAGCGGAGGATACAACTGGCGCCATGACCCAAACATTGAAAGCAATCTCTACAGGTCTGGCAGCGGTACGTCATAGAGGCAATCAGGAAAACCATCGCCCTGAGAATCTGAACTCCATCGCTACAATGACTTTCCACGCTGATGGTACACTTATCGAATCACAGTTCCTTACCAATAGCCGAAGTCCGAGCCACCAACATCCTGAATAAGGCCAAATGATGAATATCCTGATGCAGATGAACACAAAACAAAATTGTTCCCATTCCAGAAATCACTGAAAACGCTAAGACCAGATATCACCATCTTTTCTAACAAAACAAAGACAGTGATCTTCAGAGAGCTGACGGTCCATGGAGGAGAACCTATCAATGCCTATGCAAAAGAATGCCATACCAAGATCTAGTGGCTGACTGTGAAAAGCGAGAATGGTCTACATACTACTTTCCCAATAGAAGTATGAAGCAGGGGTTTCTGCAATACGTAAGTCAACAAATGCCCTGGTATACTTTGGCATTCTTAAAGAGGATGGCTATAACCGATAGAGCAGCCAAAATTTTGCACTCAGAGCAGAGCTATGTCATCTGCTTCAGAGAATCTCAAAGGCATTCAGACAGATGGAGCTACACAAGCAACTCAGCAATATTCTCGGAGAAATGAATGGTTTGAGCACCTCCAACAAACCGGTTTTCCGCCGCCAACATTGGTTTTCTAGTTAATAAGAACCTTTTGTCTTTTTGGTCACGTGTGGGTGACATACAAAGTCAATTAAATTCCTTTGTTAGTTACTTGCCTATTTCCTATAAATTTTGTAATTTTTCAACAAAATTTTAAAAATTTGAAGTCCCCTACAATACTTAAGGCAAATGTCAAACAAAAATGACTAGCTCTTCAATATAAACTAAAGAAGCAAAATGGGCAACGGTATATAATCTCCCTTTTTTACTTACCTCAAAATATTGGAACAATATTGGTTTTTAATATGCAAATGAGGGAGTTTGAGTTGAATATATTTTTTTTTCAAGCAGAGAACACTTGGAAGGGTGGTTAACGTGTTATGTAAGAATTTGCAATACCATTCACTTAATTATTTTACTCCAAATAATGTTGGAATTCTGACGGAGAATGGCCCTTTTTCTAACATCTATAGAATCGAATACAGCGGTCCCTTTCCCCCAAACAAAACTGTCAATTTTAATAGATAGTGAGAATGGGCGAAAATATTTTTTCACCAAAGAAGTTAGGGATATTATCAAGCGCTTTTTGGCCCTTCGAGTGTTTTGGTGCAAAAATGATCCAGGTAGAGGAGGGTAATTTATAAACAAAAATATCGATTTGGGAGCGTATGAAAAAAAACAAAATGAAATTTTCTGTTTCGGGAGGCATTTTTGTTCCAAAAAAAAATAACAATTCCCAGTCGTATGGAAAAAATGAAATGGGGCTAAAATAGAGCCAAACTCAAAATGCGGGCGTATACTGAAAACAAACCGTATGGCCTTATCCAGTTTCTAAACAACAATGAATTGGGGAATTCCTGCCTCATTTCCAGATGGCAAAATGGGACACAAAATTACTTCCGTGGTGTGATCACAGTCCAAGGCACAAATGAATATTTATTTTTGCTGGTACTCGACAAAAGTACTTTGAACCTTTAGATTTACTTTTTTTAAAGTAAACTTACTGTTGAAGTCAGTCCTAGCCATCACACGCCAAATTAATTAAGTGAGGTAAAAGAAAAAAAATTGATACGAGGGGATTGTTGTGGCAAGTTCTGTTTTATCAATTTAACTTCAAAAGAGTGTGGTTTTTTCACACACACACACACGCGCGCGCGCGCACACACCTCGCCCGACGACACAACAAACGCGAGAGAGCACACGAACACTCACTCCGCGCGCGCACCACACACAGGACACACCAAACACACGAACACACCCCACACACACAAGGCTTGCTTCTCGCGTGAGATATCAATTTCCACCAGGTTAGCAATCTCTTGGCCTTAATGTTTAAAAAAGGGGACGCGATATTTGTTTAGGTAGCTAGGGTTTAGCATTTAAATGCCTGATATCTTAAGTGCAACGAGAGATTGAAGAACCCAAATATTGTGTAATAATAGTAATTTCATTAAAGATTAGACACTCAATAGGATTTCTTGCTTGTAGTGACCGCTACAGAAATGTCCTTAAAAGAGAGAAAAGGCGATTTTGATTTGCTTAGATTTCAATGTAAAAACATAGGCTGAATTCGTCTTTGCGCGCTATACGAAAATTAGAAATTTTCAATTTTGTACCAAAGAAGAAACACTTATAAGCTAATCATTTCGATTATAGCGATTATAGCGATTATAGCTGCGTTCTTACTGCCGATTCGCACGTTTAAGACGCGTGAAAGCTATGACTTCACTCCTCAGTTCAGGCCGGACGAAGTATAATGCCAACGAAATATGAACTATTGTACTAACAAAAATTTTCAGTGTGGTGGTCAATGATGCTGCTCTAACCACAAACTGCAATACCATTTTAAAGCCATTACCAGCGATTTCTCAAAATATAAACAAATTGCGTCCCCTATTTGTCATTATTTTTTGCACTGTGGGTGGTTGGTAGTAAAGACCCTGGAAGTGGCTAAGCGTAACAACTGATATTTGAAGAAATGATGATTGTTAGGCTTTGTTTAATGATAAAAGCAGGATTCGACTTTTTTAGTTTAAATGGCTAGCTTCCAAGACCAGTTTGGAAATGCTATTTTTGGACACAAAGAAAGGAATATTAGGTGTTGAGATAGACCTAACACTAGCAATGTTTTTAGAGACCAAAAGGGCCCATTTTGAATTGGAACAATGTGACTGATTGTGGCTCTAAAACTGGGTCATTCTGATCAAGGGCTCACATGTTTTAGTGCAGTAGAGTGGAACCAAAATAGTAGCCAGCGAAAATTGAGTGCTCTATACCGATGTGAAAGAGATATATAGCCGCCGGCCTCCATTATGACGGGATGTTAGGTGGTTCATAATCCAAAGGTCGAACAGGCCAGTATTATAATATGGTACAAACCTCTTGCAGGTCGTCGCGAACAGGCGCAATCATGGTTCAAAACCTTGCAGTCGTCTCGAAACAGGACCCAATCATGGTCAAACACTTGCAGGTCGTCCTCGACCAGGCAGTATCATGTTCAAACCCTCGTATGTCGTATCAAACTTCGTAAGTCGCAATGTGCTCAAACCTTCGTAAGCCGCTCAGATGATTCAAAACCAGCGTAAGTCGTTAATGATGCTCTAACCTACGTAAGTCTTAATGATGTTCAAACCTTAGAAGCCGTAATGATGCTCAAACCCTGGTAAGTCGTAATGACACTCAAACCTTTGCAAGTCGTAATGTGCTCAAACCTTCGTAAGTGCGTAAGGATGCTCAAACATTCGGAAGTCGTAATGATCTCAAACCTTAAGTCGCAATGGTCATGATGGTTGATCAAATCATCGTGCGTTTATCGTTATGATCAAAATAGTAATGCCAGTAATAGTTCGCAGCCGGAAGCCTGATTTTGGCATGAGATCAAAATTCTCTGATAAAGTATTTTTTTCAGATGATTTATATCTTCTGACGGGGCACAATGGAACCAAGGTGGGGGTAAAATTGCAACCCTTGGGCAATTTGAGAAATTCCAGAAAGATGGCCGCCATTGGGCTGTTAAAGACTCTAAAATTGCCTGTTTACAAGACAGGGCAACCCAAAAATGCAAGGTAATAGTGTTTTTGTGCTATTGGTGGATATTTTGGGGTAGGAAACTTAAATGCAAATTTATATTTGGAGTCCATGCTTGAATAATTAGTGAAATTCAAGATGGGCCGCAGTGTTTGAAGTATGAATCACAAATGCACCATTTCATTGAGACTGCAAACCAAAAATATCCTACAATGTAAGTTGACTGTTATTTCCCGTTGCCATATATTTTTGGCAATATAAAATACTATTTTAATTGTCACATGGCTCATACAAGATATTCAAGATGGCCGCCGCTGAATTTTTTAAGCGACGCTGATTTTCTACAATATTTAAACCTCCAATCAATGATAATGAGCAAGAGCATTCTTACATATACTCGTAGGGGTGTATTTTTAAAGCATCGTACCCTATAAGCCCTGGTAATAACCATTGTTGTAGAGCATTAGTACCGTGTGAAAGTCATATAGTCGCGGTGGGAGCCATAGTCCCCCGGGGCTCCATAGACGATAACGGAATAAGCGTGAAACTAATGTTGCGTACAGAGTCAACTTCATCGATTGCTCTATTTTCACACCATTGTTCCCGGACTATGGTTACGGCCTGTACAATGGTTACTTCGACAATCAAACACGGTCAGTACTAGTTGTCAAATTTTGATACTCCACCACAGATCAATGGCACACAACCTATCATACATTTGGTTCCATTCATAGTTTCCTCATTCTTGTTCCAGTTTTTCTTATTCCGCTTGGTTTACCTTGTTTGGTTTCTCATTCGACATTCCGCTTTCTCTGTGGCATGAACAAAGTTGGAACAAGTTCTATTTGCAGAGACACTCACACCTTTTGATCCTCTGGTGCCTCAACCATCCACACATGACACTTAACCTCCACATGAGCACTTAATCACTTCAATAAATTCTTAGTACGTACCTAAGGGCACCTCATTGGGCACTGCGACTGGCACAGAGACTGGGCCTTCTATAGTTCCCTCCAGACATGCTGAGTTGGTACTAGTTCAGATGGATCAGATTTTAGAGCATCCCTCCGATAGCTACTGAAGATGTGCACGGGCTACATTTTCCTGGAAGGCTTCATTAGTGGGTGGCTGAGAACAAAGTTTTAGGTTGCAGACGCCGAACTTCGAGCTACTTTAGATGTCCTTACGGTTCTGTCTTGCCTCCGACACCGACTGATATGCAGATTGTGCCCCTATAGCATGCCAGAATGAGGGATGTTGACTGCCTCAGGACTTCACCTTGAGACGATCGAATAACCACACACCCAGGCCAGGTTTATGAACACTGTTTACTATTTTACCCCCCTCGTAATACTTTCAATGCTCCAGCCTTGCCAATGGCCGTAATTATGCTCATGGTGTCACAACCACTCAGAACCGTGTGGCAGCCAGATCTGGCCTGAATTTCCAAGGTCTTTTGTTATGGTGCATTGATATCTCAAGAAGTGCGCCTGCACAGGTGATTGTCAATCATGACACTGCCCTGAAATATCGCCTGAGAACAGAAGTGTAGTCAACAAAAACGGCGGAGGTGAGTGGGGCTTCCCCAAGAGTTTCCTCCGGGTTCCTGCCCTCCGTCCCTTTCCGACCCGCTCCCCGGACCACGTCCTCTTAAAAAACATCCCGAAGGGCACGACCAATGCCAGGCGCCATCGAAGGTAAAGGGGTCGTCAGCGGAATGGCACCTCCTGCCGGTCAAGTTTTTCGAGGCTACAAAACAACAGCGGTCCCCACGGGACCTATTCAACCTTCACTGGGAATCAACCAGCTTCCGGCGTATACTACTCAATGAGTCAAGATCCCATAACCGGGTCAGGATGCGATTGTGGATCAGTGCCTATGTATCTCATCCCCCTCCCCCTCCCATGGCGTGATACCGAAAGTCCTCGAGAAGGTAGCACGGTCCGACAATTGCCTGTTTCTGTTGATGGGCCCCATGTGGCCGGCTCAGCTGTGGTTCCCACTGCTTTCTAGAATTGCTAGTGGGGGGATAGGGGCTGCTAGTAGCGATCCTACAGCCGACGCGTCCGTCCCGGAGCGTACCCTCCGCGCTCTCAACCTGTCTGGCGAATTTCCGCCAACAATACCCGCAGAGGCGGGGCACTTTCTTAACAGGCTGCCGCGCTCGTTGCTCTGGCAAGGAGGAAGTCAACTGAGAATCTCTTATGATTCTCGACTCTGCTGGTTCTATAGATGTGCCCAATCGAGAGATTGATCTGGCTGTCTGCGTCTGTAGGGCAGATCGGGGATTTCCTAGCGGAAATTTTCCACGAGGATTTGGGCGCCCAAACAGTCAAACAGTCAGGTGCTACTGCTCCATCGGGGCTTCAAGATACAGCACAGTAGTCTCTAATAGCCCATCCTCATAATCTGCTGAAAGGGCATGTTTTTCGGTTCGTCCCCCCGGTTCGTTCACATGATCGTTCCAGAGTGGGTCTGCCTCTAGTGCTCCAGTTCTTAGAGGAATTTGAACCATGGAGATGGCCAGTCTCCTGGACGTGGAGACGGGCCTTTCTTCGGTGGCAGTCGCTTTCCTTCCGGGCGATGGGGTTCCGAAATACATACCTTGTCCATTGGCGAGGCTCACCTGCGGTGGTCGAAGGACGCGTGCCCATCCCCCCACGCTAAGAATCATACTCTGTCTTTCACACCGTGGCCCAGTTTTCTCCGATATCCCGGACTGGCCTTGCTGGCAGGACGGTCGAAGATACCCTGGTGCCTGGTCAGGGCACTCAACATGGTCCCTCAAGCATCTTGAAGGGCTCCGAGACATAACAGCTTTTCACTAACGCCCCCACACCCATCTGGTCCAGTAAGCGAATGTACACCGCCGCTGGGTGGCCTCAACCATCCGTAGCGCATCAACACCGAAAACATCACAATCAATTGGTCGGCTCTCGGGTTAGGTACACTACAAAAATGCATTTGAGCTGCTGCCCGTCTTTACAAACTGCAATAGTTAGTGTTTTTTTATGGCACACGGGCCAGCCATCTTGGATTTTCTAATTGGCCTAAGGTGACAATTTTACATCCCTCTTAATTATAGTATAGCCTATTAGAGATTATAAAATCAGATAGAAAAATGATAAATCGTGTATTTTGGGTTGATCTCTACTGCGACAAAGTGCATTTTCGGGTTTTTCTCTGCTTTAAAATGGCGGCCATCTTGGATTTCTCAAATTAACCAAGCGTGCCTTCCAAGATCCATTATAATTTACATTTCCTACCTCAACATGAATGATTTATTGAAAAAAAAACAATTAACCAAGCATTTGGGGTGTCCTTGTCACTGGAAACTGCAATTTTTGGGGTTATTTAAGTGAAATGGCGGCCTCCTTGGATTTCTCAAATGGCCCAAGGGTTGCAAATTTACACCCACCTGGATTGCATTATATACCTTTCAAAGAGATTAATCAACTGAGAAAAACCTTGATCAAGATTTCATCCTACGACTCCTCCTCCGCTGCTGCTATAAGGATGACCTATCGTATTCACATAGCAGAATTCAAAATGCTCTACTCGTACCGTAGCGCGTAATGTATCTAGCGACAACCCTCATTATCAAACCCCGGGGCTCAAATCCTCGTACGCCGTTGCATAATTCAAAGACCTATACCGTTTGTCCCCCCCCAAAAAAAAAACAACAACTCCACCTTGGGGTGTCGGGCCGCAATACATTTGACAAAAACCGTGAATTTCTCTTCTTTATTCTTTCTTCTTCTTATTCTATGTAGATGCACTGTTACCTAACATCCCTGAAAAAATCATAGTGATCGGGTCAATAGTTTTAAAGATATGCCCCCAACAACAGTAAACCCTTAGGAGGACCCCCTTTTAATACAAAAATGAGGAGCTGCATGGTTAACCACAAGACTTGCAATGAAGAACAGAATGGTAAATGCAATATGGATTGCAATCAACATTTACTTTGCCCAAATTTCTTGCAGAACACTTCACTGGGATCAAATAACTTAACTGTATTTTTAATAATGTTATTAGTTCACTGATAATGAGAAACATTTTTTATTGGTGATAAGATACATTTCAAGACGATATAAAACTAATTACTGCAGTCATAGACAAAATCCACTTTATACATCAGTGCTAAATGCGTTGGGCTGCAACTTGCTTGTTACTGAAAAACAATGCCACATTCGCAACTTTATGAAAGTGAAACATATGTTTTCAACACAAAACTCAATAACATATCCAATAATTCATTCTTGTCATTAAATTTGGGTTACGATAACTCTTTGTGTGCCGTCACAAAGGATATTGAAATGATAGCTCTAATCCCAATGCTGTCTGATGTGGACAAAACGAAAAGTTTGTCAATTCATACATTCTAATGTCCATATTTTTAAAATGCATGCTTATAGCTGTTTTTTTTACCAATGGAAACTTTCTTTATGTTATAGCTGTTGCAGTACCCTGTCTTTAAAAAAATGGGTGGTTGGACTAGAAGGGTGAAAATTCCATATTGGTGGTTCTGGCGCAAAACGTACAGTGCCGTATTGTAGTTATAGTCGCCTCAATTTGGGTAAACGGTCGTGCAGTTCTTGATTTCTGGGTCATATCTTAAAAATTTAATCTACCTTTATGAACTTTTCATGGACATAGCTAGCAGTCCCCTATTACCTTAAAACAAACAATAATTAGTCGCGTGCTTTTATTCAAAACTTATGGCGTCTGTCACCCAAGTGTTGGTTTTTTTGGGACACACGGTATTATTCAACCCAGGCGGTGACGGTCATTATGGTTCGTTACTGAAGTTGGGATTTTAGAGGTTGCCGAAATTACGTTAACGACCTCAATGGCGACTTGGTCATATTTAACACTCAACATTTACATTTAAATCTACTGGACAACCTCTAACAACCCTTTTGGCATATAGCTAGAAAACGCTCTTTTGAGCAACTTTTCTCATCCAACAACATATTTGATGAGAATTTTGAGAAAAAGCATTTGCAATTTGAATTATTTTAGGGATTTTAGTTTTCAAATTTGCCGTTGCTTTCATCTCTTCAGTACAGAACACAAGAGTTATTGCATGGGAAGAGAATAGTAGCGTAGTGGATGTTTTTGTACAGAGATGGACAAGTACATTTAGCTCGTCACCCATCGTCGAACCGAGCCTGTTTAGAAAGGAAAAAGTTGCGATTGTATAATACATGTAAATAAATTGTCATCATCAATAAATAGAGTGTATTTCATTCTTCAAAAGTAATTTTGGTGTTTCAGTATTCTATGGCCTTCTCGGCGTGTACGTATTTCAACAAAATAAAAATGTGAAGCAATTAAAATGCCTAGGCTAGCATGGCCTGACTGACAGTCATGATGATCACGGCATATTCACTGGTATTATCATGGTTGTACCATATACCCATGATAATGATACATGTGTCTCTCCTGTTCACAATTCCTATGCTCACACATCACTTATTGTGCTAACTAAAACGAGGCACCAAGATCCTCATCCGATGGCGGATCAATGTAGCCTGCTGGTGTATACATACACAGGCGTAATCGTGTTACTGCACAGGCCACGGCGTATACTTTGGTTCGGGGGTCTTGAGTTATTGAGGGTGACGTAGTGTCGTATACGTAATGACGCGACTCTGCATTCGCTTTAGCAGTTCGATTGTGCTGGCCTTTATTCACGTGCGTATGTGAAAGGTCAACGCGTGCGTTTCTAGGGTCAAACCTAACGTGCACAGTGACATCACCCTCAAACTTGAGATCGAAATACAGGGAGTGCGGATATGAACACACTTCTAAGCGCGGTTTCTATTGCTGTACAGTGTCACGCTTATAACGCGCGATTCCTTACGCACTGCATACGTGCCCCCTTACGCGAATCATTTGTTTCCATTTCGCAACAATCATGCTGTAACTGCATGAATGTGCATCGGCAGAGTCCAACGCACGTTCACCCACATCTGGATCTTGGAAGTAACCAACATACATTTATGCGGATCTGGTGCCCTGTGTAGATAGCACCCCACTGTATGTTTTCCGGGTCTTACATTTTCCTTTGTGACAGACATCGGTTGTCTGAACATCCGCCTCAGTTTAATGGTTTTCTCTAACTTATGTCTGTAATGACACAATTTTTTTGACGCAATCGTTTGGAGATTTGAACTCACTACGATGTGGAGTTTAGAACATGCCGGACTCGTCCGGACCATTGGCGAGCCGAGTCACTCAGACTTGGACTCCATGGCTCGGTGGACTCGGACTCGGTCCCATGGACTCGGACTTGGGCCCCATTCCATGGACTCGGACTTGGAGCCCTATGCCATGGACTCTGACTTTGGGGCCCCCTGCCAATGAACTCGGACTTGGGAAGGGTCCACCGCCATGGCATGAACTCGGATTCGTCGCAGACTCAGACGTGTCTGGACTCGGACTCAATTGAACCCCAGTGGACTATGACATTCAACCATACGGAAACCACAACACACATCTATCTCCCAATACTTACTGGCCTTACTGGCAATAGTTTTGAATGCGTCACCAGATACCATGAATTTGTTTACATGCCTCAATCCTCTAAAATATTATAAATTCTGTCAACTTATCTAACTCATATGAACATAATCGTAAATAGTCAATGCAACCATCTACAGAATTTTTTGATTACTCAAAATCAGAAAGTCAAAATAATTGGACTCTAAATAGTGCTGTATGTTATTGTTGACATACAATCAATGCACGAGCAGGCATGAAGCATAGCGGTAACGCCTGAGCCTTTCGTACAGCGTGTACGAATCGTCACTCGCGTGATTGAAGAGTCTCACCTATTTTTAGCAGCTTTATTGATAATGCGCATGCGCTTAAACAAATAGTGTTTGCCTGTCAAGAAGTGGGCGCTGTTGACCGAATTGCTGAGATTAATGACCTTCACCGCCTGAATTCAACCGCATATATGTACTCTTGTTTAAAGCCCCATTAGCAAGGATATTGAATATTGGATATTCGCTAGACGGATATTCGGCAAAAACGACATTCGCCTATCGGACATTCGCCTGACCGTTTTTTTTTTTCAATTATTCATGCAAAAAAAGTAACCATAAACGATTTTTTTTTTGTTTTGGGCTTCAAATATTTCCCAGCAACCCACACTCTTTCCACAAAGAAAAAGAAACACTTCACCACAGCTTATGGAGATAATTAGGTTTGGAATCAGTCATTTTGCTTCATATGACATAATTTTAAGTATTTACTCCCCCCCGCCCCCCCCCCCCAGAAAAAAAAACTGACCAAAACGATTTTTTTTTTTAAATTGTGACTTAAAATATTCCCCAGCACCCACACTCTTCCCACAATGAAATAGAAACATCACATAATCAGCTAAGGGATTAATTAGGTTGGAAATCAGTAATTTCCTTCATATGACATAAATAGCACTTCCCCCCTACCCCCCCCCCCCCAAAGAAAAGAAAACATATACGATTTTTTTTTAGTTTTGGCTTTCCAAATATTCCCCAGCAACCCACGTTTTTCCCCCCCCCCCCCCTTTTTTTTTCCAACCAAAGAAATAGAAACCACTTTCACACCACAGCTTAAGGAAGATAATTATGTTTTGGAATCAGTCATTTTCTTCTTCATTATGACGTAACTTAAAGGATTGTCAGATTTTTGTCAGCTGCAGTTTTTGAACTTACATTCATAAAATATAAATACATACATCACGAATTCCCGAAAAAATATACAATTTGATGTAAATTAACCAAATAGAGGCATTTTAATTTGCTTTTTTTTTGACATACAAGAAACGGGCGGATTTTTGGCGCCACGGCTTCATTGATCAAAAGCGGCCCAATTTTGCTCTCCTCGTGACGTCAAAGGATGACCAAAACATGTGTTGACTCGAATTGTTCTTGCGGACACTAGTAATATTGATGGATTAATGAAAGTAAATAATAAATTTAGAAAAATAAGTTACAGAATGACTCTTTTTGTTTTCATTTCGTTTTGTGTTTTAATATTATTAATTTTTTAGTTTTTTAAATTTTGTTATCAAAACTTATGGATGGTCCATCACTTTGACGTCACCGTTTGCCTGCGATATGGATTTGTCGGAATCGTTTTCGAGTAAGCTATTGGGCGGAAAACTAAAAGGGCAAAATACTCAACAACTGTGGACAATTTTCAACTTATTTTGATTTTATATGTAATTTTACGTTACTTAAGCTTTCATCCATACCAAATTTTTCCCCAAATATCAGAATCAATGACATATTTCCTTTCAAGGACTGACCACCCCCCCCCCCCCCTTAATAAAGAACGAACCATATATATATATATTTTTTTAGCTTCAATCTTCCCCGCATCCACCACTCTTCCCACCAAAAATAGAACCTTCACCACAGCTTTACGTGAGATAACTAGGTTAGGAAACATCATTCTTCATATACATAATTTAAGGACTTACCCCCCCCGAAGGGTCTGTGAGGTCAAGTTGAAAAATAGGCGAAATGTAAATTTACCTCAATTGAAAACTGTTTATGTTGTACTTTATTTTTTGTCAGATTGTATAAGGCAATACTTTTGATATGTGTATCATAGAAAGAAAGAAGTAAAAAGTTATGGAACTTTATATTTCCAAACTTTGCAATGATAGTAAACCTCAAAATAAAATTTTTTCACCATGTGGCGGTTTTCCCAGATCGCACAATTGTGTATGTATGTGTGTATGTGTCACTAACATGTTATTTTTTTTTAAATTGACCTCATTGAAAAAATTGTAGTTTCAAATTGGACCAACTTGTGTCATAGTGCACCATTGGATCCCTCCTAGGTTGATGAGGTCAAAGTTCATGTATCCAGGTCAAGGTTCATGTGAGTCAAGTTGAAAATTTATCAAAATGTAAATTGGACCTCAATTGGAAAGTTGAAGTTCATTGGAACCAAACTTGTGTTATAGGTGCAATAAGGAATCCCTCATATGTTTAATGAGGTCAAAGGTCATAGGTATGCCAGGTCAAAGATTCATGGAGTGGCCCACAGCTATATTCTCTGAATATGCGAGCGCGAAGCCGAGCACCGCGAAATTCCAGTTTTAATTTTGGGCTTCAATATTCCCCAGCACCCACACTCTTGCCCCAAAGATAGAAAATACTTCCCCGCAGCTTAAGAGAGATAATTAGGTTTTGAATCAGGCCTTTTCTTCCTTCATATTAATTTAAGGACTTACTACCCCCCCACCCCCCCCTGTGAGAAGGAAAAGGTAACCATACAATTTTTTTTTTTTTGATTCAAATATTCCAGCATCCACAACTCTTCCCACAAAGAAAATAGAAACACTTCACACAGCTTAAGGGAGATACTTAGGTTTGGGCATCATTCATTTTTATATGACATAATTCTAAGGACTTACTCCCCCCCGAAAGAAAAGTAACCATATAATTTTTTTAATAAATTAAGCAGGACCACTTTGCAGGGGGGGGTACGACATGCCAACCTAACAGCAACAGCAAATTCAAAACGCCATCAACTTCCGGGTGCTTATATGTTTCAAAGACTTACTTCCGGTAGGAGGGCGCTCTTCGCATATCGAAACGGTTTACACACAGACTTGACTAAGACAGGCCGGTCACGATCTTTGAATACAAATGACCGTTATTGGAAATTACAACTATTTTGCCAGCGGGGTTAATCCACTACCCCGAAGGATTTTGAAGCCAATAATTTTTTCTTATTTATCATGTATTACTAAGACTTTTTGAACAAAGGTTTAAGAGATGATTTTTTAATGTCACTGGGACCGAGGCTGCCGTAGAAAATACCACGTAATTCCCGAAAATTATCCGTTTGGAATCCCCAATGGCCCAAATCGATGCATTTATTGTTCCGCCCCCCCCCCCTGCCTTTGCATTTTTTGGTGTTGCGTGTGTATGTTGTGTGTTATGTGTGTATGTATTTTTTTTTTTAATTTTTTAGGTTTTTTCTTTTTTTAAATTGACCTCCTTGAAAAGTTGAAGTTCATGCGAAGTTGTCATAGTTTTCATTTTTCACCATGGGAATCCCTCCATAATTTTATGAGGTCAAAGGTTCATGTGCCAAGGTCACAGCCATGTGCGTGGTCAAGTTAAAAATAGGCAAAAATGTAAATTGAACCTCAATTGAAAAGTTGAAGTTCCCGTTAAACCAAACTTGTGTCATGGTTGCACTATGGGGTCCCTTATAAGTTGATGAGGTCAAACGTCATGTGTCAAGGTCAAAGGTCATGTGGAGGTGTCAAGTTTTAAAATAGGCCTAAAAAATGTTAAAATTGACCTCATTGAAAAGTTGCAGTTCAATGAAACCAAACTTGTGTCATAGGTGCACCATGGGATCCTCCTCATATTTGATGAGTCAAACGTCATAATGTGTCAAGGTCAAAGGTCTTGATAGGTCATTTTAAAATAGGCTAAAAATGTTCTAAATTGAACTCTCAATTTGAAAGTAAAGTTCCATTGAAACCAAACTTGTGCATAAGGTGCACCAATGGGATCACCTCATATGTTGATGAGGTCAAGTCCATGTGGCCAAGGTCAAGGGTCATGTGACGTCACGTTGGAATTTTAACTCAAATGTTAAAACTGACCTCACAATTGGAAAGTGTGGTGGCGCTGTATTATGGGTCGCTATTTCCACTCAAACGAATCTTAGACATTGACGGTCAAGTCTGGCAAAACCGCCTGGCGCCTCGAGATTCTCCTCATCTCTTTTTGTATTATAAGCGACCGTAAGCCTTTTTGGGGAAAATAGACGGACTTACGTATTCAATAAGATGGCAAGGCTTGAATGTTTGTTTTTTTTTGTTCCTTTGTTATTCTCTATTCTACATTTTTGTAAGATTAACTTCAGGTGAAGTACTTTTAGAGCAGTTTTTAGTTTTCGAACGAACCATTCACAACAGAATTTTTTTTTTGTAAACATGAAGTCTCATTGCCAATATTGTGGATATACACAAACAATGCACTGCAGCCCTCTGATTACATGGGTTACAATTGTGGCCTCTTTTAGACATAGTATCGGAAGCCATCCTGGATGCTATAATGAAGGAATTGGCACTCCACATTTTTTGAAAAATATTTCTTATGTTTTTTTAAATAATTTCATGACTTTCAAAACAATACTATTATCAAGTTACTACAACAACTAAACTGCATTTAAGTAGTGTATCAAGATCAGACACTTTATGTATTGACGGCCATATTTGAATTCATTGAATCATGTGCTCACAATGAATGTTTTAACTCGACAGGCTCACAATTCACCACGTTTCAAGCGGCACTGGCACATTTTACAAAAATATGAATTTCTTCTTCAATTTGCCTCAAATGATAGTCTAGGCCATTGGAAGAACATAGATATATTTTACACATAAAAACACATGCCCCAAAACAGATAAAGGACATTGATATGAGGATAAAGACATCCATGTAATTTGGTAGGCCAACTTTAAGTTTTCCATAACTTTAATATCAACAATGTTTCTATTTACAGAAGATTTTTACTCGTACGCACTGATATTAAAAAAACCACAAAGGTTATAGACCGTCCAAAGAGTGTGCATAGCGTGAGAAACATGCATACGGAGTGCGTGTTCGAGTGTTAAAAGCCATTTTTCGGTCGTCTGGCTGATTTTAACGTCGCCGGCGACGTTAATTTCAAATCGTTCTGTTTACCCATAAGGAAGCTGATTTTGGTCTTAATTATTTCAGTGAGGGCTTTTTTTTTGTATATAAAAGCTACAACCATGCAAAATATCGATTTTTAAAAATCTTGAAGGGCGCACTATTTTTTCAAATGTGCCGGTCCTCTTTACAGTAATAAACAGGTGAAATTTTAGTGGTTTTGTCGGCCATTTGATTTTTTTTTTGGCGTTTCTACAAAAACCACAAGGTTTATGGTCTGGCACCATCGGATTCATATTTCGCATAAAAGGCTAGAAAGCGTTTACAACATTACGTATCTAACAAACAAATGTCAGTATAGACGATGGACCATGTCTATCGACACTATTTTTTAAACTACATCATACCCAGGGAAGCAAAACCTCGTATGTTTGAAGAACTGGATATGTCAAGATTCCAAAAGTTGGCCATTTCAATGGATACTACAAAAACCAAAATCAAGTTCATAGGGGTTTTGTATTAGACCATCTCTTTGGGGGGTTCTAATACCCCTATGGACCTATTGACATTCTACCAATGGATATTCGAACCAAAGGATATTAGCCAATTGGTATTAGAACAAATGGGTATTAGACCAATTGTATTAGACCAAATTGAATTAGACAAAATGAATATTAGACAAATGATATTCGACCAATTGGCATTAAGCCAAATCATTTATAGACGATATGGATATAAGACGATATGAGATTTAAGACCAGATTGAATATGAGACTATACTTAGCTAATTGTTATTAAAGCCTACTGGTTATTATACTAAATGGTAATTAGACCAATCAATTATCAATCAATCAAATTTATTTCCCATTCACATCAAAATAACAACAAACAGACCTGTGAAATGGGGGAGGCTAGTAAGGCCAATAAGGCCCGACAGGTCTAGCCCCCTGTCTAACAAAGTTACACATTTATACAACTAACAATCTGAATTCAAAACCACACAAAGAGAGAAACATGCTTCCAAGATTACAATTGTGAAAGAATTTGAACAAAATACAACTGCTATCGAATAAAGTTAGATTCTCAAAAAAGAATGTCAATACATAATCTAATTTAAATATTATTATAATCGTGACAAATATACGTTTGAATTGTCACGAAAGTGTTCCGTGGATTTTGAATGTTATCGCTTTTCAATTGAGTTTCCACAAGAACGGGCCTGGCACCCTGACTGATTTTTGAGAGAACATCATTTTTGCATTACACAACATAATTGTGAGTCACTCCTTGTAATTGTGTCTGTATCACAGATTGTTTTTAGAAAATATTTATCAAAAGTTTGGGGATTTTTTGTCATTGTTATGTTTGTACACAAGGACCCAAATGAGTTCCTACGTATCGAATCCTTGGTAATAACATTAAAACGGAAAAGGGGGGAATTGAATGAGATCGATAGTGGCGATTGGAGGTCGTTCTCAACGCCCTTTTTTGGAGTTTGCATATTTATCTAAATATATCTTGATGCATTACCCCATACCAAAATACCATAGCTGATATAACGGTAATATAAGGGTACAATATAGGGTATGCATTATCTGAACAGGTAAAAATGTTTTACTTTATTGCACTTGCTATATTTTGGTAGTTGACAAAATGGCATTAGACCAAGTGGGTTTAGACCAAATGGCAAGTCACCTTGCCCTCACCGCCCGCAATACATAATAGTAATTAATTTTTTTTTGTATTTGTGGTTGAGCATTCACTTTCACATCTGATAAATGTGATAACTCCAGTAATGGTTACTACTAATGGTTAAAACTATTCTTTATGTTGGCCTATTGTTTGAGGCGAATCAGCCATGCCATTCTTCTGGTTTAAGCGCAATTCCTCTTCAAAGCGCATTCTTTGATAACTATAATCATCGATCATCGCACATTACGTAGTTTCTTACGCAATAGAGTAGGACGAGATGAATCTGTTTAAAAACTGGGAAAAAAGCAATTTTACACGTCACACAGCTATATTATACAGAGTTCCCATCTCTACGACCCAATAACAATGAATGCAGTCTGGATACTAGGAAAAATCCGAAAAGATTATCTGTGCTTTAACTAACGTTGCCCCTCCAAACGTGATTCTTCGTTCAAACCCCTGTATATATAGGACTAAACCGTTCTATGTACTCGCTTATCACAAATGTGTCTAGATTGCCTCAAAATAACAAAAACACTCACAACAAGATATAAAAGTCATTTAATGACGTTAAATGAAATTTATGAAACCCGATAACTAATTATGTTGTTTAATAATATTTTTGATGTTTGATGACTTTTTTACTTGTCTTGTATCTTGACGTTGTTCATTCTAATCATTCTGAGTATTCCGTGACCTAGCTGATGAAGAATCCCTTATAATGAAGATCTTCTTCCCTTCCGTGACGACTTTGGAGCCGTTGAGTACACTGGTACTGAGTCATTAGACATTTCAGTTAAGTGAAACATGCTATCTGTCCACCATAGGCCCTTTGTCTTCTCTAATTGCTTTTTCCCTCAACAACTTTTCAAAATATGATAACTTTCACCTGATTCTCTCCATCCCTCCAGTAACTGGCCGAAGAACTGTGGCTTCTGTTTCACCACTATGTTATAATACCATGTGTCCTCCAAAAATGCAACGCTTGGTGACAGGCTCCATAAGTTTTTTTGAATTGAACAAAAAGCACGTGGCTACTTATTCTTTGTTGTAGGTTAGATCGACTGTAGCTAATTCCCCTGAAAAGTTTCATAAAGATAAAGTGAATATTTTTAAGATATGGCCCCAGAATCAGCAAAACTGCAAGACCCATTATAGCCAATTGAGGCTCTATTAAAGGCCGACTCAGATATTTCCAGAAGTGGTCAAAAATAAAAAAAATAACAAATTGTGTTTTTTTTGCATATACATAATGCTTGTCCATCTCCTAACACTGAAATAGCTTAGCTCAATTGAGTCTTTAAATATAGAAATCGCAACTTTGTTATAAATTTTCTGGATCCGAAATTTAGAGTTATCACGCAGTATCCTATGGCACTGTATATACAACAAATGTTTACTGCATACAAACGAAAAATCCGATACAAACAATCTCAAACTTTGGAATTGGGCGCTTTAGGCGCTATCTTTAGTTCTAGTTGCCTATTTTCATAAATACAAACAAAAAAATTATATTTCAAAAAATCTATGAGTCGACTTTAATAATTCTATAGTAAAAGTTTAATTGATAATTTTCTAAGAATATGGTTTGCAACTGACTTGACTAAAAACTTTCATATAATTTGAGGCATTTCTGAGGAACCCTTTGAAATCAAGAAACACATTTGGGGGGAACCCACTGTAAAATTCTTTTTTGGTTGTTTGTTTTTAATGCCAAAAAAAGGTCGGTCTTTCAGCAGAAAAAAGATAACCCTGTGCTCAAAACCTGAAGTGGTGTAATTTTTTTCGTCAAAAACTATGTGGATTTTTTTTTTTGCATTTTTAGACAGCTTAATGTTCTCTTTTTTTTTTTCTTGACCAGTTTAAAAAAAAAGCTCTTCAAAACCTTTAAAAAATGTGGTGACAGTGATTTTTACCCCTAGGTGTACAGGGACTGCCCTTTAAATAAGGGTGGTGCTCAGTAAAAATCTAATCTCCCCTGGTCATATCATGTGGGGAGCTTTAAAATGGGAGCTTTCATGGCAATACCAGTGCTAACCACGGAGCAGATTCTCAAGGGGAGCTTTTAAAAAAATCGCTCTCCTACAAATTGCTTAAGGAGAGCTGTAGTGTACACTATCTCTCTCACTCTCCTTAAATCCTTTCCCTGGGTGAGCAGGAAGCTGAGACGAACCCCTTTTTTCCATGGCCTAACATAATCATTAATTTCAAATTATCTGAATTACCTTGATGATTTCTTTTGATGGTCTTTTGTACTTCAAAGTAGCGTATTCTCTACCAACCTCATCCTGGAGAACAGCCAGTCATCCTTTTGCAAGACTTCTTTGCCCCTCTCTCCTCTGCGACAGAATTTATATTGGACAGAAAACCACACACAAGGTTCAGGAGGCCTTGGGGTGTTTGGGTGTTCATGATGTTGCTTTGGTGCAATTTCTCCAAGTCTCCTGCAGAGATGGGTGGATAGTGGTCTGTGGTATCACCACCCGCGCGCTCTGTCGTTGCAGATTTCCTCTGAACACATATTTGCTGCCTGGAATTCTGGATTGCGCATGATGTTGAAGTGCGTTGTAGGGCTGAGATGAGAAGGTGGCGCTGAATAGCAGCCCGGATGTTGTTGATACTTCGATTTGGAATATTTTGTTCCATCTGACTTTCTAACCCCACCATAAAAGTAGCGTAGTAGTTGGCAGAGTTCTTCTGTTTGCAAGTTTTCCAAATTTGTATTTGATTATTTTGCTATGCAAACCAATCTACAGAGAAAACAATATTATGTGTGCGAGGGTAAGCTTCATTATATTTAAGACCGATAGTACTTTCCATAAAGTTTAAGATGTTGTTTAATTGAATTTGGGTTATATTTATTTTTAATTTTGAATATGTGATGTCCTTTGCATATTGTTGTCTTCTCGTGTTTTGTGATATGGTTTTCTTCTAGTTAGTTTCTACCTTTTTTAGTTCGTAATTTGTTTTTCAATTTAATCACGGTTGAAATATTAGGTTTAACTTTAATGTTTATTTTGGAATAAAATGAGTTATAATTTTATTTCATGTGACAACTTTTTTATATTTATTTCATAGTAACATTTAAAAAAAAATATTTTAGGTCTTTTTTTGTTGTTGATAATTTTAAACCTCAGTCTCAGTAGTTAATTAACCTTTAAACAAATAAGTCAACCGCTTCTATATTTTTTTCTCAGAGTTGTAAATAGTTTTTTTTCCAATGCTTAAATTTCGTCAGGTTATAACCGAAAGCCTTGAGGGGGTGTTGTGTACAACATGGGGCCCAGGCAATGACGTAAATATAACCCAGACCCGAAGATTTTCCCCCGAAAAACGGCGTAACCAAATTGAGTTGCCCAAAGTATTATAATGAGCATACGCACACTTCAATTACATCGTTTGGGCACCACCATATTTTTGGTTTCCGTATGTCGTATTTGGAAAGTCCTAGATGCATATTTATGAGACAACGCGATATTTACGTTCGTCACACTTATTGAGTGAAAACAACAACAACAACGATTGCCACCGCTACTCACGTACTCAAATATCTCTTTCCTAAGCAAATTCAGGGTTCATCGGGAGACTTTTTGTGCATTAGGGATGCAGGAATCTTTTAGAAGCAAGTTTCTTCAAAATCGATGTTTTCGCATAATATTGCAAGAAAAATCAGCCGATCAGACAATGGAACACGGGGAAAGCAACTTGGTACTTCGGCGTGCCGCACAGATTTTTATATGCGGGTGCTTGCGCCTCAACAGTGGACGACACGTCGCGTGCTCCTCAGCAACAACCACGGCGCGCTCTGTGTGAGAGAAAACGGTTACGGGCTTGGGCTATGCCATAATACACGTGATTTTCCTCTTGGTTTAATATTCCAGCTCTATGGGTCCAGGTGTATACGTACATGCCACGCCTGTCAGCTAAAAATTGGGTCAGGTCACGCAGCTTACAAACTCGTACATGTGCCTACATGTTTACAGAATGTTTTTGTTTATATTGTGAAATGTGAAGCGTATGAATGATCACGAGGAGGAACTATTTTTGGGGACCGATTTTTTGTGTATTTCACAAGAGCTATGAAGTTTGGTTGTAATTGTTTCACGCATCGCAGTTCGTGGAGTCCGTGACAGTGATATTTCGGGAGTAAGTGATTTATGACTGATTCCGGGACGGATTTATTTCCGTGATTTAATGTCCCGTGGTCTGGGCTTAGCACTTCGATCCACTTGCATGACTCTGACTTGGGATTAATAAACAAATGAAATCTTCTACTTTGACTCAGGTCGCACCGCCCACACGTGTGACAACCTGTTTTCTTCTCAAATCTCCGTTCTAGCTCTAATTTACGCAGATCAGCTTCGGTGACAATAGCGTGTCTGCTTGGCGTTTGGACCGTGGGGGGGCTGGCGGCGAAGCGGGCTTAGCCTTAGCCACTGGTCCTTGCCCAGTCGTGACTGTGCCGGCTTGTTGCTCGCCGCTCGTAAGCCGAACTTTCATTTTCATGTACTCTAGACACTGCACAGTACAAGCATCATCTACTGGATATCCATTCAATCGTCAAAATTTAGTCAAATTCTGAAAAACCCTACATATTGAGATTGGACTAGCAGATGATGTCCCCCGCAGTTTCAGCCTATTTTTTTCGTGTGGCTTCATGTACGAAAGGTAACTAAGGAAGTTGAAATTCTACCATTTGCTTAGATACGATATAGGCGGGATTTTTTTGTCCGTCCACCAATCTATTTCTCTGACAGTTCTAATGCCTCTCATTTAGAATATTGATAAAGATGGTGATGGTTTTTAATTATAGACCATTTATTAACGTCTTAAAATTTTTGAGTTAGGCTATGTATATGCAAAACCTTGGCTAGGCTGCCAGGGTTTGTTTTAGTTTTGCAGAACTATTTCAGGTTCCACAGGAAGGATTTTGATGGGGGTCGCCATGTTAGGTTTTGTTCTGTACATTCCCTGTCAAACTTCATGCGAGACTTCGTAATGACTTGAAAGAATCTGACACTGCGAAGGGTGGCCATAATCTTGTTTTGTTGACTCCGCTCCGGGAAGTAACATGTAAACAGTACACAGGGATGTTGTGGTAATTTATTTTTATTAATAATTGCAGTATTTATGCTTTGTGTGTTATTAGCTTTTTTGTTAACATTTTTGCCACCAGCAGCATCGGTACGTGTAGGGGGTACGTGTGCAATCGTTATTATTGCCCTGCTTGGTTCATGAATGTGTGTACAGCAATCCGTGCTTGTTTCAGGGCCCGGACATTAACTAATAGGCAGACGCATTGAACTCGTACATCGCAGACCGTGCAATGACAAATATCATAGCCTGATTTGGTATCCAATCATCGTCCTTCTCTCATAATAACGTTTATGAATCTTGATTTAATTTGTACATGAAAATTAAATTGCAAACAAACCACCCTCGCCTAGTGACCTGCCATTTTCTCCAGGGTAATACTGGCCCCCATGGTCATCGCCCACGTGGCCAACTTCTGCTTCCGCGCAGTAACCGAATCGGCTAATAAATTATGACGGCTAATATTTTCACGATGCACTAGGATTGATATACAAATCTGTTTTCCATAAACAGGTATGTTCTTTACACTAAAATGCGATTCACCTTCAGATTATGTTTTAAATGGGCCGATATGGCTCGTAAAATAACCACCGATGTTTCGTCAGTTATGCAAAGCAAAAATTATTGTGGCGGCCATTGATGACGTGACTCTTGCACTCGCATCCTCGCCAAGTCCAGGGGAGAGGTCACAGGTCCCCGTTTACACGTTTAAGCGACTTTCTCTACAACGTTTTAACGGCCTTCCGCCGGTTAACCACCGTTTAAAACGGTTGATACTGACGCCCCTAGCCTGGTGTCTGATGTCGGATATCAGGTGAGGTGTATGGGTTTGGTGTTAGGAGGTTCGGGTGTCAGGCATTTGGGTTACAGGTGTTGGGATCATGATTTTGGGTGTTTTGTCAGTGTCAGATGTTGGGTGCCAGAGGATGTCAGGGGTCAAGTGTCAGTGTTTGGGTTGTTCAGGTGTTGGTTTGTCAGGTGTCAGTTGGTTCAAATGTCTGTTCAGATGTCAGATATTGGTGTCAGGTGTTAGGTGTCAGATTTTTAGTGTAGGATGTTGGGTGTTGGGTTTCAGTGTTAGGTTCAGGTATGGATGTCGAAGTTAAATGTAGGATGTCTGGTGTGTCAGTTTTTGGATGTCCTGGTCCGTTTTGGGTGTCATTTCTGGAGCCATTGTCTGATGCCATTATTTGGGGTTCTGGTGTGTTGTTTCTGGTTACTAGTTTTCTGGTTGTGCAATATTTTTACATTCTCAAATTACTGTGCATAATAATAAAGACCCAATAATTCTAAACAAAATAATGATAAATTGGGTGTATTTTTTGTCTTACATATACTCCCAGTATTGGTCTCAGTGTGAGGTTTTTTTTTTCAATGTGCTCATATCCGTTGAAACTTTTACCCTCGACCAATACTTGAGTAATTTTGCTCAAATCCGACCAATTTTTACTACAATCAAACTTGAGGTTAATGTTGCAGTAGCGGTTCCTATCAAATGTCAGATATCAACGGTCCATACACCAAGTTTGTTCCAGTTTGATTAGGTTCTCGTACAATTTCGTTTTTCATGTCTTGTTCGAAAGTTTAAGTCAGATTAAACCCACTTGGGGGTGAAGGTGCAATAGGGGTTCCTTCATATATGGATGATGTCAAAGGTCATGGACCCAAGTCCTCTGAGGAGGTCATGTTACCGTTTGGTTAGGTTTTTCCATTTTTCGGGTCTTTTGAAATAAGTCGATTCCAACCTCGCTTGGGTCAAGGTGCAAGGTGCGGGTTCCTTCATATAGTTTGTTTAATTGCAATTCATATGCAGAGGGGCAATCTCTGAAAAAAAAATTAGTTTGGAAAACACTCACCACAATTTGCTTCATTGCTCACCTGTCCAGAGTTACGGGGTTTTTTGGGGTATGAACAGGAAAACTGATAATATAATAGTAAAATTTAATCTAAGTGTTAGTATTACCTACTTATATCTGTCAGAATTTGAAACATATTGAAATATAATTGGTCATAGTGACTGGTAGCCATGGTAACTGGGTGTCATATGAACCTATATTTTGCAGCTTGGATTACACAAAACATAACTCAAAAAAACTATTGATGTATCAAGATGAAACAAATGGAAATTGTTAGCGGTTCAACATCTTGTGAATGAACAAAACTTATGTTCATACGGTCAACTGGTAAGGGGGGTAATCAACAGGTTTTTCTACATAGTTTGCCGAAATTGAAAAAAACAATAATTGGACTTAAAATTTTTGTTTGGTGTATAAAAATGCCTTCTGTCAGTGTAATCCAGCCCTTTAGTCACTCACAAGAACCACATCTAGCGCAACATTGGTCCAAATTTGAAGTCTGTATCCCTTATTACTTGTTGAGGAAATCATGTTTTGCGGGCGAGACTTTGCAAAATCAAAATTTTCAAAATGCAGGTCAAAGTTCGATAGTTCTTAAGCCTGCCATTAATGGTAAATAATTGATTAATTATTGCAAATTATTTAATTTTGCAGATAGACTTTAGAATAAACATTAAAAATAAAACATTTATGAAAGGTTTGATAATTTTTCATTTAAAAATCAAGCATTTGTGTCAGAAATTCGCAAAAGATGTGTTCAGAATGACTCGATTTTAAAACAATAAAATACAAAGAATTTTAAAAAATAAAGACAAACAAAAGAAATGTTCTGCGTTTCGCTACATGTCGTGGACTAAAATTGTCATAAGACAAAACCGAAGTCGATTTGAGTCGAAACTTGTGAAGGCAAACGAAAGCTATATTTCAATGCAAAAACTTTAAATGATAAAACCACAATTTGCCAAATATAACCCTGTATACCCAAAAAAAAACTTAAGAGCCTGTAGGAATCACACCCACTAAATAACTCCCATTTAGACTTGGGCTACAAAAGACCTCTCACCAAACGTCGATTTCTCGGCTATAAAGCGACTGGTTATCAAAAACTGAATTTTTTGGAAGATTATTACCTCTTCAACAACTGATGAAGGCTGATTTTTTTGAGATACAGAGGCATCAAAAGATTGTGAATGTTTTCAAAACGTTCACGACTAGTTGTGTTACTAGAAACTAAAATTGTACAGTTCCCCAAACCCTCAGAAATTATACAAAAAATGGCACAGAAAAATCTTTACACCCAAATGGTTTGTATGTCCCACACATTTATGATTAATTTCAAATTTCATTTTAAATTAAAAACCACAAAAAACTCGATCAACATTTTGTGACTCTTCATTTAGGCAAGGGCCATATTAATAATAATCAGTTTTTTTAATATAGCGCTTTATCACTGTTAAACAGTCTCCCAAGCGCTGGTGCCTATTATTATACGCCGGCCATTAGGGAAATCGTCACAATCTTTTCGCTTCAATTAGGTGGCTGCTGCAAGAGCACATCCCTATCAGCACTTAAGGATTGTAATATCCCCATCACATGACAGCTTCCCCCGATTCGATTGGGTCGGCGAGGCAATTGAGATTAAGTATCTTCTTGCCCAGGGACACAAACACGTTGGCCACGGCGGGGGCTCGAACTCAGCCCTAATGATCACAACGTCCTGCAATTTTCCACGGACCACACACGCTCTCAAACGCAAGACGCCAATAGTCCGGACGCCAACACTTTGCTCGGCATGACGCCATCTGCGACACCTAGTTTATTTAGTGGTGTTGTTCCTGAAGAAGACTGGAAAATTTCTGGAGACACATATTTTCATAATAGAATGTTATTCTATCAGTACAAACCATTGTAGCCAAAATATAAAGCCCAGAAATGAGTAAAAACTGCCTTTGCAGCAATGTATATTTGCGATCTGCTGAAGATAGCACATTTGGTGAAAGAAAAAGGATTCTGCGTTCAGACGGATGGTTAGAGGAAGCACTTACCAAAGACCTGAGTCTATCAAAATGGTTATAAAGCACTAATTTACATGAATCAGGTGTTTTAAAAAGAGATCCACCCAATTCACATGCACTGGGCGGATTCCAGCAGAAGAGAGAGACCTGAAAAGCACCCAATTCAGTTTAAAAATTGGGTGTATTTCACCCCAAAGTGGCCTAAAAAAGCATCCCAATTAGGCAATTTTTAGTAAGTTGGGGTGAATATTAACAATTCCTGTACACAAACTTTTCTTCGTGATGTAACTCACTTTTCTTCACAAGACGTGCAGGCATACGCCTTCTCACCTGCCCCCCGACACCGGGCCGTTTGAAGATCGGCCAGGTGATTGCCAGCTCCGAAAGTCCCGAGGATCGAGGGTACGCCATTTTGTAACCAGCCGTATTCAGAGCGAGTGCTCCGGTTTCCCATCAGTGAGGGAAGGTGGGGAAACAAAATGGCGACGTCGCGACTTGTGAAGGCTGGAGGGGCCTCTGGTTGGGTCCGTTGAAGTGGGGACTGACCACTGGAAAAAATTTTGTGAAATTTCGTTCTGCTCTTGTGGTGAAGTAAAAATTCGAATCAATCACATAACATATGGATAGAAAGTGGGGCAAGGTAAGGCAACAGTGCACATGTTTGAAACTGCCTTGAATGTGATCGGTAGATCTATTTTAATCGAATATTGCTAATCATTGATTTTTTATATCATGCAGGACTAAAAAAATGAATTCCATTAAAATTGTGGCTCAGGGCATTTCCCATTGCTTTGCACTTGGATCATTCTAAAAGACATGAAAGATACACCAACCGCTCCTCGTGAGACAAAAGCTCGGGATGCATGCCACAGTCCCAAATCAGGCACTACGGAAAATACGATACTTATCGAGACAGAGGAGTGTCGGTCTTTGTGGAAAGCCTGTAAGCTCCTGTACATGTTGTAATATGCAGCTTGATGCACACCCAACCCCAAAAGTGGGGATTTACACCCCCCCCCCCCCCCGGTTACCCCCCCCCCAGGTTAATGAAGTGCCGGCATAGAGTCGTATTTTTTTTTAAAAACAATGTAGGGCCTACATGTACATACTATGACGTACTAGATTTATTGCCTATAGGCGCGGTCCCTCGTGAATGTGAGAATTTTTTAAAAACAAAATAGAGCACACATTGTACACATACGAGAATTTCCAAGGTGCAAAATTTTATCACTGTGACTTGACCACGTACGGCTACGATAGCGATGTGAGTAATGTAATGCGTAAAAAAATGTGATCAAGCCTAGGTAAGGAACTGAGTTCGTCTCAATATGGGACCTAAAACTTACGATTATACTTGCAAACCTCTTAAATCGCTCAAATGAATCTCTACAGTATAGATTGATGCTTAAACATTGCAGACAACATTCAATTTTAACGTGACCTGACTTAAATAAGGCTCCATGTATATGAATGCATGACATCTGTAGGAATAACACAATAATAACTCCCCCTAGACTTGTGTACCAAAATGACCTCTCACCAAACGTCGATTCCTCGGCTTATTTTTAAAGCGATGGTTACTTCAAAACGGCATTGTTGGAAGATTTAGGCACCATACCCTCTTCAACAAAAATGAAAAAAGTCATATGATTGAAGGCTGATTTTTGTATGCTACAGGAGCATCGAAAGATTGTTCATGTTTTCAAAACGTAACGCCTAGTTGAGTGTTATAGAAACTTAAAATTGACAGTTCCCACCCCAAACCCTCAGAATTATACACAAACAAATGGCACAGACAAAATCTTCACCCCAATGGTTTGTTACTAGTCCACACATTAGATAAGTTTCCATTTTCATTAAAAAACACAACTATCAACATTTTGGACTCTTCATTTTAGGCAAGGGCCATATTCAAGACGCCAAACAATGTCTCGGCAATTGACGTAGTACTGCTACACCAGGTAGTTTAGTGGGTGTGATTCCTACAAGCCCCTGTTATCACTCACTTGAAAACCCCAACATACCACTTCAACTTACCCTTCCCCTTAACCCATCAATCAATTGTGGAGGAATTGGCAAGACTGATGATGATGATACCCATTCAACATTGGTGGGGGAGACGGGGGAACAGTTTTCAAAAATCGTTTTTCAAAGTGTTCCAACCCTTATTTTCAAGATTGATATTTTGACAAAGGAGCTCTATCCTGAAAACTTAACCAGCTTGGTGTTGCTTATAAAGGGTGAGTCAAAAAAAACTTGACCCTGATTGTTGTCTTGCCATTTTTAAAATGTTTAAGTAACAATATCTAACATATGTGGATCATCGGAAAGCCTAGGCATTATTCTTTAATTTGCTGCAAAGATCATTCAAATCGGCTTAGGTATAGACCGAGAAGCGATTGTCGTTTGAATCAAGTAGTCTTTTTGTGCTCTGATTCGGTTAAAAGAATGGCGTTCAGTGAAGCAATTGGTATCAGTGTCCAGGAAGAAGATCGGACCATGTTGACCTGCATATAAATAGAATACATTTATCCCCACCAAATTCAGTCACATTTGC
>JAMKCH010043017.1:0-12549 GCA_023653785.1 Ophioderma brevispina
AAATGTTGACTGCACCTACCATGTTTCATGACCATACAACCATTCATAGTGATTTGACCTGGATGACCCCGCACGACTTTGAAATGACCTTCAAAAATTTTCGGCACTGAATGTTGACTGCACCCACCAAGTTTCATCATCCTACCACATGTTTAGGGTTTGGACCTTGAATGCCCCACATGACCTTGAATGACCTTCAAAATTTTTTGCACCGAATGTTGAGCACACCCATCAAGTTTCATCATCCTACCAACATTGACAAGGTTTATATGCATTTTTGACCACATTTGACCGTTGACCCATGCACATTACCCTATCCAACTCATCCGCCACCTACATAAGCGACATATATGGTGCAAGATGGACACCCATACTATGCCTTAGATCAAAAGATATGGTGTTGACAAAGTTTATAGCAATTTTAACCCTATTTTTTACCATATTTTTTTGCCCTCATTGAACGCTTTGCCCAGACACATGACCCATTCCGGATCCACCCAACGTGTACTCAGATACTCTAATGTTGCGAATATTGACACCCACACTTGCTTATAGTTCCAAAGATATCGCCTGGGACACACACACGCACACACGACGGGCAGCATTTCTATAGTCCCCCTTCGCCACCAAAAGTTGGCGGGGGACCAATGAGGCCTTGGCCGCCCTGCCTGAATGAAAGTGTTATTTTCATCCAAACCGTTTTCCTTATTGCAAAGACAATGACATATTTTGGATGGACAAATATGTCATTAAATAACATAGCAACTAACATGATGATTTTGACCTAATTTTACGGAGATTATTTTGGACAGATATGATGTATTTAGGTTTACTATTTAATCAACCAATTTCTAATATCCTATTTTCATTTAAATTTTTACACACAAATACCGTTTTTTTGGGCAAATGCTACATCTGATGGACAAAAATGGTAAAATTGTCTCCATCAAAGGTCTGACATCACCACCTCAGAAGTCTCTATCTGAAAACTACTTGTTGCAGGAGACTCAAATTTCAATGATTTTTCTTTGAATATTTTTGTTGTTGTTAAAACAGGGTGAGAAATGAAAGCTATTTTCCATCTTTTAATTGGAGACTTTTTGGAATGCTTGTCAGGTTTATCAAAAGGCACATGAGTTGGGTTTGTGTATATACCCTGTCCATGTTAACAATTGAACACTACTATAGTAGGGTGGAATAACCATCAAAATACATTCGTTTCGAGGAAGTAAGGTGATGAGGTTGGCAGTGCGGTGGTTGGTAACCAGATACAAATCCCCCACCTGTAACTGGTCATGCCAATTTAAAGCATTGACTTTCGCTGACACTCCCAGCTACTGTTGGAGGTGGGCTGCTGCTTGTGATACGCCTCAACAAACTGATTGGCTCATCCTTCCAACTCAACTACACTCCCCCATCAGGAATTAAGGACTGATGATTGATGGCTGGCAGGGCAAGTCAGTCACCTATGGAGAACTGTTGAAGTGCTACACAAAAAAGATACTCTGAAAATAAAAAAAGATCCAGTTTTATTAAAGGTGCAACGAGAAGATTTCAATACAGTGTCCCTAAAAAATTTGAAATTGTGATTTTTTGCCTAATGTAAAGCTTCCCATCAAAAGGATTAGCTGAGAAATGTTTCTTTGGTACAAAAATTGTGAATTCTAATTTCGTTAGGAGCAAAACGAAATTCAGCATATGTTTAATATTGAAATATAAACAGTCAAATTCATCATTTTTTCTCTCTTTTGAGATATTTCTGTAGCCAAATACATGGTAAAGATCTATTGAGTGCCTAATCTATATGAATTACATAATAATACACATTAGCTGGGTTGCCTCAAATCTCTTGTGCACCTTTAAAATGCTAGCTTATCCTTTCTGACTCTATGCATTGTTTTCTGCAAGGCGCTTCTCATCTTTGCAATATGTGGCCAAGAGTTTCCAACATGGCTCCTATCTATTGCTACTAACAAAATTGAAAAGTCACCTTTTCAGTTTTAAAGAATTATTTGGTATCAAAGTCAACCTAAAAGTTATCCTGATTTAATCAAAAATACACATAGGTTCAATACAGGCACTATAGTACTCATGCATTTAAATTCCTCTTACTATTTCCTTGGAGAAACGGTTGTGTCCCATAGGCAGGCTTAGCACTTGGATTTGAGTGGTGAATCCCGCCAGACACTCATAGTCATTCATATTCCCGAGGGGCAAATGCCCGAACAGGCCGCTCATAGGCATTAAGTTTTTTCCCCCTTTATGTTTTTTGTTTTTTCAGTGTTTTTAGCATAGGGCTTTTACAATTGTTTGAATACGAGTGTCCCTGAAGGGTTATTGCCCAGGCAGCACTCATAGCATTTGTTTTCATTGTAAGGTTTGAGGTTTTGGGGGGTGTTTTTTAAAATATCAATTTGCCTTCTGAGGGGTAATGCCCAACCCTAACTTCCCGTCTGACTTCAATACTAGCTTCCCACAGTCAAGATTTCAGAGACCAACAAGGCATAATACATTTTACCTTATGCACCCACTATGCTCTACATGAGGGGTATGTAATGCTGAGAACCAATGACCTTCCTTGCTTTCAATCATTTGTTACAGATGCTGGATTTATTCTGGGCAATCTCCACGCACCCCCATGTCGTGCATCAGCTATGCTGTGGTTTTTAGTGGCATGCTTTGAACATTACTCCTTGTGTGAGATGTGCACCATTCCTCTCAGTTAACACACATTACAACTGGTTTATCTCCCATTTTGTTGAAAAATACACTGTGGACTATACTATTCACATCTCCTGAGCCTCAATTCACTTTAAAAAACAAAAATAAACGCACTTGCTTTGTAGTACTTTTCTGCCGGAGTGGTGTTGCTTGCATTGCAACCCGACTATTTCTGTATGCAGTGTAAAGAATCTTGTCTATTTGGTGGTGAACAAGTGTGTAGTACTTCCCAAGTTTCTGGTCAGGATAGCACAGTGTTTAATTAACCCTAACCACCACTTATTGCACCAAATTCTGCATACAGTTGAATGTGCTCACTGTCAATGCAAATTTTGGGTGCTTCATCCTGTTTTGCACGTTTTGCATTGCGATTTCATTTTCCAACCATTAGTTCTTTAAACAGTGCCACTACTACAGCCTACCTGTCGTCTCCTGATAAAATTTTGCAGTACAGCACTCTCTCACCTGCCAGTATCAAAATTCCTATTTTTTTGGCGGGCCCATACATGTTGCTATGTATTGTAGGCTGGTATGTCACCAGCAGCCGTCGTGATTTTTTTCTGGTAAAAAAGCAAATTCCACTTGATTCTTTGTCTTTTGGTGTACCTTATTGGAAAAATATCTTGGAATTTTTTTCAAAACGGTTTTTAGGGTGTTTAAAATCCAAGATGGCCGCCAAATCACAAATTCCATTCCATTATAATTGGTATTCTGTCTGGGGGCGCAATATAAGGTCCAATTGCGACAACCCATATTTTCAATCCCAAATAGTTCAAAAAACTCAATATACGCAGTCACATTAAAAAACAAATAAAACTTAACCGTGTACCTGTTATCCAAGATGTCGTTCCAAATGGTCGCCAAAAGCTATGTTATTAATATAAACGTTTCAAAATCTTCAGATTATGGGTGTATACAATGTTATCTTGTGGTTTATGTATCCCACAACTCTGCCATTTTTTTTGTTACCAGCCTTCACATCCAAGATGGGCGGCCAAAATGGGCCGCCGCTAAAACTGGTAATTTAAACAAATTACCTGAATTCACATTAAAAACTTATGGGGCAGTAACATGTATTTAATACTTGAAGACAGAAAGAGAAAACACATGTCCCAACTATTTTGTTTTGCTTACATTCTTTGAATCCCCATGGGCATTTTGGGATTTAAAAGGGATATAGAGTTCTTCATTTATAGTTTTATTAGAAGAATTTCCTCATGCCTAACATATGTATATGAACTCAACCAGTTTAGGCTATTGACAGTGATTACATAGCAATGGGCCATATTATTGCCCTTTAGCCGCCATCTTGTGCTTCGATTTGAATTGTTACACAACTCAAAATAAGATTCCTTTGTATTAAACCAAGTAATACAGATGTTTTATTTATGTTTGGATTACACTATTTCACATGGATCACAATGGCTGTATGATTAATAATCCCTATTTAAGAGTCAGTTCTTATGTTTCATTTGTATTTTCATCAAATTTCTCATGTGAAAAACATTATGTAGGTATATATAACAATAGCAAGGTTTTGGGCTCTTGATAGTACTTACAAGGGTTATTATTAGCCCCTATCTGGGGTTGAAATGGTCTAAAAACTAAAGTAATAGACAAGACTCAGGTGTATTGCTTATTTACTATTTTCATTCACAATTCCTGATGCATATAACATCATATACGTAGGATTCTGAGAATCGCCATTTGGCTATTGGTAATTAAAGGAGTGCGTTATACGCATTGTCCCATTTTTGTCATTGTCATCTTGGATTTGAAACTTTAAACAAAGCCAAATGGTAGTTTTTCCAAGTGTCCAAAATTTAATTTTTTGTAAATTTTTTATAAAACTTTAAACTTTATGATTTTTTGTTATTCAAATTTCCTACATGTGTATACCCATAAGAAGTAAATAGGTGTATGGAAAATAACCAGATTCACAATTGAAAGTGCTACCTAACTGAATCTATTATATTAGGCCACCATTTGTGTATTATGAAGTATGTTTTTCTACTATAAAGATAATGAGTTCCTTGTCCAAAGTATAACATCTTGGTGTTTTTTTTTTAATTGTTAATCAATATTGTTATTTTTCAATTTCATTTCAACTTTATTTCACCATGGAGGGCCCAAATAAAAAAAAGTTGTTCTTCCTTGGGCGTGGGTACATCAGTAACATAAATTATGTACAAAATACAATTATCTTAAGCTAAAAGTTAAAGTAATACATACAAAGCAGAGCAAATCTAATATGACAAAACAGAAACAAAAAACAAACCAAAACAATTAAAACAGCAATTTAGCAAGAAAACTCTTGTTTCTTCTTGAATCTTCAAAGTGATAGACTGCTGAATATTCTCCAATAGGTTGCTCCAATGTATTGCACCTCGATAAGGAAAGACTAATACGTTTTTGTAGTCTGTGTTAGGTAGAGGATGACAACATTCTATTTATATGAACATGGATCTATGTGAAAAAACAATACACAATTTTTACTATTATCTGCTCTAACACGGTGTCCGCCATCTTGGATTCAAAGCGTGTTATCAACACAGAAATGTTTGGAATTTTATTTCTTCTGTTCAGAATATTACATGTCAATGTTTTCTGCCCCCAGTGTGAATCACTTAGGTTTAGTTTTTCGTAAATTACCATTTCCATTTAGCGCTTTTCGGCGGCCATATTGGCCGCCATCGTGGATTTTGAAGTCTGTTAACAAAAAAAAGAATGTCCAGATGTGGGTTTCCTAGCACCACAAGTATCAATGATTTGAATCCCTATTCATATTGATTATGGTTCATGCAGCGTTTTATTCATAACATCGCTTTTTGGCAGCCATTTCGGACGCCATCTGGATTTTTTTAAGTGATTGCCATAATTTGATTGAATTTAGCTGGTTTTTACTCTTTGGTATCCAAAATTGGGTTATTTTTTTATAAATTTGGACCTCATATTGCGTTCATATACTAATTAAATGGGAATGTATGTATTTTGGGGCGGCCATGCTTGGATTGACACCCTAAAAACTTTTGAAAAAATTCCAAGATTTTTTTCCAACATTTTACACCCAAAACACGATGAATCAAGAGGAATTTTTTGCTTTTACAGAAACAAAAACACGAATTACATTACAGCCTACAACTAATGATGAAGTCCCAGGGATTAATGTTTAACTAAGCCCACTTTGGGGTTTTCCTTACTATCAATGCGATTGCTCACTTTTGAAGGGAAAAATCAGCAATTTTCGTCGCTTCTATCAAGATTCTATCGCATCAGTGGCCATGTGTTTACAATACATCTCTCGAGGTTAGAACGCCTGGCCACTGACCTGTATATAGGTCAGGTCATAGGCGTATCGGCTGACAGGCCCCCGATCCTGTGTGCCATTTTCATCACGTTGGTCAACATGTCTCTTTTGGAGCTTAGGTGATTGCTAATATGGCAGACTACAAATCATGGAATCATGAAACGGTCCCATCAACTCACTGTCTAAGACAATCACATCACATGTTTAGCAGTCTAGCTCAGAGTGTAAACCTTCTGTACACGAGACCGTGATTTTAATCATAAAAGAGTTTCAATAGCGAGTTTACGTTAAGACTTTAAAGAATTTAGAAAGGTTTGCTCCTCTCTAATTGTTCAAATTTCTGTTTGAAAAAAATTGTATTTCCAATGTCGCGCCTGGGTATCGCCACTTCGGCTGTGCCACCGTGCCTGGATGCAACAACAATACGATTTTGCATATGCGCAACATTCAAATGCAATTTTGACATCGTAATTCCCGGATGTAAACGAAAGCAGTGCGACCACTGGTATCACATTGAGTCTGCAGCGTGTGTCAGTACCTTTGGGTAGTATTTCATGCATTTTCGGCATGTTACCCTGGACCATAGTTTTATTCATAGAATTGCTACATTGGCTTTACTACTGTCGATGGAGATGTTTAGGGAAACTGTAAGTACTTTCACAATGGAACTTTGAAGATCACATTAAGTTGGCCCATTGTTTCCGTTCAGAATTTTCATAACTTATGTTGATGCGCGTCCCAATCAAATCCTTTTGTAACATAATATCCGCACCTCATCGGGGTCATTGATATTCTCAAACAATGACCTCTCCGCCGTGTGATGTCCTAATACGCTCATCAATGACTCTCTTTTGTGACGTTTCAAGACGACAATTCAAATTTGACATAAATATGGGTCCTTGAACAGGATAGATTTTTTCTTGATAGAGCCAGCGGTGTAAACTGAAATGTGGACAGCCATGATGTTGATGAAATGCTATCAAAACAACAAGGGGCCAAGTTGCTACTCTTGCTGTCAGACTCCTTCAGAGGTTCGGCACGGCGCGTGCCGAATATTTGCATAAAAAGGGTCGTAGACTATGGGTAGCCCATGCCGTTAACCAATGGTGAGGCTACCTAACTACAACAAGCCAATCGGCATTCACTTGCGTGTTGACGCATGTCCCGCTCGGCGCACGGTCATAACTCTGAAACAATTCTTGGCATAGAGTATAGTACATGTAACAACACTCCTAATAATATCATACCAAGGTAACCATTGGTAGCTATTGGTACAGAACATTATACAATTACAACACCACTGAATGATGAATCATTGCGACATTACATCTCGAACCCGTGCCTCAAACTCGCCTTGCCCAGTTAACGTTACGCGAGTCATGTGATTTTGTTCATGTGGCGCCTCTTTGGGTCTCTACCGTCGCATATATTTTCTCTTGATTATGCAATTAACTAACGCGGACAATCATCAGATCATTACGTATTAAATTGACACTTTTGAAGTAGAGCAAGAAGGGGGGCCGGGAGGGGTGGCTTTTAAGAGCTGTGAAAACGGCATGCATGCATGTCATCCCATGCCCACGGTTTCAGCCGTAGCACTGCCCTCGCGTACTGAACGTTTGCAGCAATGCACGAAATGATTTTAGAAATCTGAGAATTTTGAAAAGTAAACTACAGTCCTGCAGTGCGTCAATGCATGCAGTGGGCTGGGCCCCATAACATTACGAAAGGTGAAGTGTAACACCTCAACCAGCTGTTTTAAGGTGGTTTTCCCATGTTGTTAGCTCAAGAGTTACAAATGGATCTAAAATCATTTTTCCCCATCTGTTGTCACATCTTAACAATTTTAAAAAACCACAAGAATGTTGTCTTCATTTACAGTTTTCCACAGGCTTGATCACTCTCAAATGTCAAAATCACAAAATAAGGGTTTTCATATTTTTACGTTTTGATTTTTTCCTGGTGAACCCTAACCTCCTATTTTCATTTTATTCTGGCAGATTATGAAAGCAGGTGTGCTCTTTCAAAATTTCCTTGCTGCGGGTATCATAAAATACTTAGAACTCAAGATATGGCTATTTTTTCCCAAAATATTAAATCTGCATTAACGATGTAGGGGAATTTCTAGTTCGCAAGTACATGTAATTGTAACTTGCCACCTATACCTTTTAACATTGGACGTTATCTTGGCGTCAAGTTACAATCACAGGCTATGAGTGTGAGTTTCATAAATAAGGCTCACTGGAGCAATCATGTGATCAACTTGCATAAGACGCTGCTTAAAACTTACAGAAACACCCTCTGACTCTAAAATCAAGCTGTGGTTGATGTATATTAATTCCCCTCAACCGGATGTATCCTTCCATCACAACATAATCAACATAACAAATAAAATTGTCCTTTGAATCTTCAAGTTGCCTCAACGATGCCAGATTTGTTGATGTTGGAAATTAGCACTTCCGCTATACGAGAGCAAGGTTCAAGGGTCACACGGTGTGCGAAAAAGCAAGCCCATCGATATACTTCCATCCGCAGTGAGCGATTGTTTTGCGCAAAACCGAATATGGAACCCACGATCAATTGTTACGCATACTCAACGCAGAAATCGCTCCCTAACGACGGGGTTATACCTTGCCCCGGTTGCCCCCCTGCTTGACCAACAGCTTCACTGTCAGTGGTTTCAAAAAACCACCGTAGAGTTGATGCTATGGACTTAGGCTCCGAAAAAATTTGAGACCCAATTGATGAAAAATATCACTTTGACAGATTTTTCTAAGCCTTCAACAATATAGCAAGTGATTAAACATTTTAAAGAATACCTTCGCAGCAAAAGTTAGACCAGAGTCTGTAAGTAATAGCCTGATAGAGGTATTGGAAATGTCATTCTCTTATAATCTGAAGTAACTGATCCTTCCTTGCAGTGACCGATATACTGAGCTCAGTGAATGACATCTCAGGTCATGCGAGCGGACTAGGGAATTTCTGGCAGAAAAATCCTCAGAAAATACAAGTCTTGAGTACAGTTACAGTTAGGACTTGAGGTTAAAATCCTTCCAGCTAATGTTTTGGGGTTGCGGGGGCTGACGCCCCCCGCGGGAAAAATTCCTCGAACCAAAAACAATACCTCCGATCGAAATCACCCCAAAACATTACTGCGCGTCTTTTTAACCTCTAAATATTGGCTTCGTAAAAGGTACTTGATCGACCACTACCACCACCCAACGCCTTGTGCCAGCCTAGTTTCCAATAATTGTAACTTATAGCATCATCTTTTTCCAATTTGGACATAATCTTTGTTGCCATAAGTTAGTACAACGTTCTGTGGAGGTTCCAATGTCCATTTAAGTTTTGAGATGTTTTGAGATTTATATTTCCCTAATTGTAAACCCAGGTTTAGGTAAGTAAGAACCTAGTTTAATACCTCAGCAAAACTTAACAAAACTCAAGAACGCAGAAACTCACAACTCTGAACTCTCCTTGGTGTAAAGAACAAAAAGAAATTAAATTATTTATTTGTAACATGTCATAGTTCAATCTCATGACATTTTACAGTCTACACAACAATGGGGCCCCATTTTGTACGCTCGCTAGCTCTTCAGACCACACGAAGTTTCTAACGCAAAGCTTCCACGCAGAGGCGTACTTCGTTGAAATCAGCTGATAAGGGGTTCCACCATCCTGTTGTCGTTCTTGTATCACCTATAAAGATCCACACAGCTGGTGTCAGATACGGAGAGATGTTTCTCATCCACCAAAAATCACAATTTCAGATTCTGAAAGGAAATCCAGTTGACAGAACAAAAAAACAGCAGTCCAGTGTAGAATGTTTTTCTCTCAATTGGAAATCATATTCATTCTGGAACTCCGATCATTTCAGAAAGAACAACACTCAAAGTTCATAGTAGATGAAATCTACACATTTCTTCTCCTTCTATCTGTATCACGCAGTCCTTGGTCTAGCACTTTCAACCATCCTCCATTCATGCAGTGGGCAAACTGTGTTCTGTCCACATTTATGATATTTCCATACCACTCTCCTTAAATCTGGCTTTCTTATATGTCTCCCTTCCACACGTTTGGCACTATGTATAGCCCTACAATAGCTGCCGACAGTTCCAGTTGTCAGAAGTTCAAAAAGTAAATTCAGTGATGGCAAGGCAGTTTCCTCCATGTTCTTAGCGTTTTGTTCAGGAATGTATGATGTGGCACAACATTTGTTGGAGGCAGCACTTTGCCCCCGTGTTTTTGGGGGTCATTAGGGTGTCGCCTTTCAACTCTGGTAAGAGGGCAGTAGCTGTCCTCTACAAGGGGTTGCACTCTCCCCTCCTAGAATTCTGTGTCCCACTAGCTATCATTACTAAACACTTACAATGCTGATACTGGTTGAAGCGTTGCATGTACTGTTGATGCTCAATTGGATTTTAGCATCAACTTGCTTCCCAGACTCATTATACTCCAGTCTATTTGGCTGCTTGTGTGGGGCGGGTTGACCGTCTCGTGTGGTTCCAGGTTGGAGTACTGTTAAAGCATTGTCTGAATCATTTGTGGCTATCAGATTCCTCCTCTTCACCTGAACTCGATCCAGCGTCAGCAAATATAGGTTTTATGACTCTGGAGGTGTCACTGTCAGGGAACGTCTGGTAGCAGCACTGGCTTCTGCTTCTGCTTAACGGTTTCATCTTCACTTGTGGAGAGCCATCACCTTGCAACTACTCTGAGGATCTACTTTTTCCTTCAGCATTTCGACCATCTGTTGTCATGGTGACTGGGGCGCTGCCAGTTTACTGACGTATGCTTCCTGCTCAGGTCTTGCCGACTCTGGGTCGGGCGGTTTCAGTTTGGAACGACAGGGTAATCGCATATTTTTTCGATTGAGCGTTCGACTTGGACCTCCTCCTTCAGCTTCCTCCCCTTCAAAACAGGATCGTCAGGACTTACTTTCCGCTTCACAGCAATACACATCAAGATTCCCACTTGTAGCCAGCTTATGCTTCCTCGCAGTTTGTATTTTTTACAAGTACCCTATCACCTGGCTCAAGTACACTTTCCCGCACTTTCAGGTCATGCCTTCGCTTGTTTTGGGCAGCACTGCATGCTGAGGCTTTTCTCTTTCTGCAGTCTGAAGCTCTTGTAAGCGACTTTGAGATGGTGGGCCCTATACTTGTGTGAACCGTTGACTGGTTTCTCCATTTCAAACCCAAATTGGATATCAATTGGAAGCTTGGGTGTCCTTCCAACATCAGATAATATGTGCCAGTCCAGTTTGAGTCATTTCTTGTACAATTATACACTCATGCACCAGGGGAAGCAACATGGAGTCGCCAGCTGAGTCCTTGTCCTGTTCAATGCAATGGACCCAAAAGATCAAGCAGAGTCCTGTTAAACCGCTCGCATTGTCCATTACCTTGGGATGGTATTGAACGTTCGGCTCTCCTGAAGATTGAAGGGTTTGACATAATTGTGATTACTCGGGACTCAAAATCACGTCCTTGGTCGCTGTGGATACCCTACGCTCTGGCAATCCGTAATGGACAAACCTTTTCCCAAAGAACTTTTGGGCCACTGTGGTAGCCTTTTGATCAGCTGTGGGGAATGCCAGGGCATATCTTAGTGTAAGTGGTCAGGTTATGACAGTAGTTTGGGATGCCTTTGTCATCTGGCTCAATGGTGAGGAAATCTATGCACAGAGTTGCATGGGTCCAGTTGACGACAGGGAAGACATGGGTGCAGCGAACTGGGGTTTACTCTTCCTGAGGTGCACCGTTCACATCTTGGCATTTCTGCAAGATTTCAGCACTCATGCGTGGCCAACGAACCGCTGGCGAATAAGATCGGTGGTCCTTTCTACCCCTGGATGGCCCATAATCATCATGTAAGGCTTTAATCACCATCTCCCGATGACTTGCTGGCAAACCATTGAAACATTTCTCTACATCCCCTGGGGGTTGGCTCCTCCTGTACGCACATACTTAAGAGTGAGCTTGTTCTTGTCCCATTGCCTGAGAAGTATTTTCACACACACCATCTGGTTCCGGGTAAGGTTTCCTTAACTAGGACGGTTTCCCCTTCATAAATCACTTCTAACAGCGGCCAATGTCTGTATCACGTTCCTGTGCAATCTTTCCACTCCTGACAATTCATAGACGGCAGAGATGACTGTCCAGCTAAGTGTGGTGTATTAGTGTAATCATCCGGAATAGCTTCGGCGGTATCACAAATGCTTCCAAGGAGGAATGAATTCACCTCATCCTCTGACATGCTGGTTCTTGTTTTGTACAGTGCTGTCATCTCTGATCCCCTTCCTCACATCAAGCATGTGTTGAGTGAACATGGGGTAATCTTTGGCTATCTGATACATCTTCCTCTGTTTTGACACGTGCTGCATGACTGGACTGATGGCTGCTGGGGTTGACCATACTCATAAGCTTGTACAAACAGCAACATCGTTGCACTGGAAAACAGTACACATGTAGGTTTCTGCCCGAGCTCTGTAGGCGTTCAACTCAGTTTTTGATTGATCC
>JAMKCH010043018.1:0-12694 GCA_023653785.1 Ophioderma brevispina
CACGAATGTGTCAACCAAGTCCACTGGGGAGTTTTCGCCTTTTTATCATGCGGGGGGAAAACAGGCATCAAATGTAATTTTGTAAACCTATCCCATTGTCCATATTCAGCAGGCGATCAAAAATCTTAATTCGTTGGTTAAACCTGGGATGTGGGAATTGAATCCCACCCAATAACCTTATAAAGCTTCTTTGGCAGTGTTACGGTTTGCCCTCACGTCCTTGCCATCTGAAGTTGTAGGCCTTCATCATTTTTGAGTCAGAGAAGCACTCGGAACTCAGATTGAAACACCATAGTAATGTTGGGAGGCCACAAGCTAGTGTAATGGGTGGCACAATTGCAAAAGTTTTCCACAACAGATCCCCATAAATATCACGGTTGCAATCATCTTGATTGTTTATTAATATCAGACGGTTATGTCTGTATATAAATGGTCTACTTTGAAAATCCAAAAAGGACAGAAGGACAGTATTAAGTGGGCACGGATTGGGGGGGGTATGTAGGGTACTGCCTTTTGCATGTGAGAAAAATTTGAAATTCTGTCAACGTTTTGGATAGAAGAGAGTAGAGAGTGGTTGTTTAGAGCTATAAATGAATATGTTAGTAGTGAAGTCTTTTCCAGGGCCGAAAGGCTGTGTTGGGTTTGGCTGGAGGGGAAAAAGGAAAAGGGTTGGATTTTTGGGTTATTTTTTTTTGGGTAATTTTCTGAGGGAAATTATTTCAGAAATGAAGCACATCCAGAGACTTGCCAATCCGGAATATTCATGTTCCTACAATGGGGGGCATCATATTGAGGAAATGTAATACTGAGTGTGCTTGGAGAGAGTTGGAGCAAGTTGGTGAATAAAATGGAAACAAATTTGGGAGGAATGCGAAGGCATCTCGGCAATGAGTTATAACAGGGAACATTTAAGATGTGTTACTGAAAAGGATAAGTTCGTGTTGTTTTATCGACCCGAATGCACCTTTTTGCGAGATGGTTTCAACTTGCATTGTGGACTAAAGAATGTGGAAGATAAAGAAATCCAATCTAATATTCCCTAATTACATTGTGTCAAGTTATACTTAAATAATGCTGTTAAATAGTGTAACATCACGGTCTGCATGCAGTTTTTAATATCTCAGCTAAGTGTTATGGTATCGGGTTGAAAATGGCTTAAATGGAACTTATCTCGCACTTATCAACCTAATTGTGGCCTCTAAATGGTATGTGGGAAACAATCCAGCCAATCAAATGCAATATTCCCATAATACATTGTGTCAAATATCCCGACTATAACGCGGCTTTGGATTATAGCAGAAAACGATGTGATGTCGGACCTCGTCCACGTGTAAGTCCCATATGTGTTGTAGGAATATGGGCAGATGCATGCATCCATAATGCATTTTTTAATTGTCCTTGGCCACTTAAAGGGGCACCCATTTGAATTGCTCACAAGGGGCTTCCTGCTAAGGCATACTGTTTATCAACTAATAAATACAATTTAAATAAAACTTTGCTTTGTTGTGAAAGAGTTGTTAGTTATAATCCAAAAAAAATTGTAAATGGGGAAAAGCAGCCAATTTGATATCTTAAAGATGACTGTTGTCAATATATTATTTTTTTGTTCTGGTTTGAGCTGTTTGTCCCTCTAATTTGCAAATTCATGAATGCCATTAATTGGAAATTGTTAACTAAAACAAGATCAAGGAGTCTTAAAAGATTCTCTGGTTGGGTGGGTATAGGTGGGTGAGTATTTAAAGGATCGACCTCCTGTCAAGGATGACTTTATCATCATTCATTCACTTTATTTTACCACGGAGGCCCAGTTCAACCATAAGGCTGGGTTTTTTCATAGGGCCCGTGGTGACAACAATTACAAAAGGTCCATACATGCATGTGATAACAACAAAATTTAACAAGGAAAATAATGTACAAGCTTAGATGAAATGTGCCTACATTTTCTTACATATATCTGAATGTTGCTGATTTGAAAGTTAAGCATCAAGATTGTTCCAAATTAATGCACCTCGGAGGATAGACTAGCTTTCTTTTGTACTCCGTTTTGGGTTGTGGAATTGTAACATTTATGACATGCCGTGGAAGAAAGTTATATTTATTGCTAGTAAATGAAAAATGCCAGAAAGATATGGACGGTGCTAAGTCATTCAAAATTTTGTTTAACCAAGAAAGAGCGAACAATTGTTAATTTGTTATGAGAAAGACGGGCCAACCAAGTGATAAGAACTTCATGACTCGGGGTATCCCAGGCTACACCACAGATTATAAGTGCTGCCCTGTTCTGGATAATCTGAGACGATTTGCAACTGTAGTACCACAATTTACCCCAAACAACATTGCAACAGTATAAGTGTGCAGGATAATGGATCTAGAGAGGTAGTTAAGTATCATTTGGAAACAAGGACTGCATTTTTTTAACATTAAACATTACCCCCTATTAAGTTTTTTTTTTGCGAACTATTTTCAATTTGCTGATTAATGGTCATGTTCTTCATCAATAATAACTCCCAGATGCTTAAATTCATGCACTCTTGAAGACTGACATATTAATGTGAATAGCAATCAGTATTTGATCTGTAACCGGATTATAATAAACGCTTTGTCGTGAACCTTGTAACATAAATTCTGACTTATAAACATTAAGACTTAATTTGTTTACTGTCAAGCATTGTTTTTGAAAAGTGTGAAGATCTTCATTAATACATTTTGAAATATCATGAGTGGAAGCATAATAGATAATGGTTGTAATAAGCATACATTACACTTCTACAATGATAAAGTAGTAGGGCAAATAATAATATAAATAAAGAAAGCCAAGAGGACCATCAATTGAGACTTGAGGCATTCCACACACTAGATTGCACACAATTCAGCAAGTATGCGTGGGACGGAAGTATATTGAGTTTCGACCACTTAAATAATTTAGTGAACCCCAGTTAATTGCAATGTTTACTTACTCCATACAATTTAATGTTTATTTAGGAAAAAAAATGTTATGAGTTACAATCAAAGGCTTTGTTAAGACTCAAGGTGATAAACCAAACCATTTTAACCTCTATCCACATATTCCCCATACCAGTCCTCAGTTACTTTAAGTTAAAGTATAGAAGTGGAATGAAGAGGGCGAAAGGCCGGGACTGATTATATTTTTATATTATTTACATTTAGGTAGTTATAAAGTTGATCAAAACAGCTCTTCAGCAATCTTAGGAAAATTACACCAAAAATTGAGATTAGTAGGCTATAGTTACCAGTGATCGCACGGTGTCACCAGCCTTGAAAACTGGGATTGCTCTAGCTCTTTTCCAGCAGGTGGGAAACTTTATAGTGGTGAAAGAGTGATTAAGTGATAATTAAGTGAGAATTATGGTTGATTGTTTGGTGCAGCCAATTTAAGTAGTGTAGAAGGAATATTATCTAGACCAGTTGCCTTGGTATTTAATTAATAGTTGTTTAAGGACATATTCATGAGTGACAGGAACAAAATCAAAATGTGGCCCATATTGTCATTCTATCAATATGTGTGTTATAATACAAGAACTCATTATCTTTAAAGTTTCCCACAAGTTTAGGTCCAATTTCAAACAAAGTAATTATTTAGTGCATGCAAATCTTTATCTTCAGTAATGGACTGCATTTAGTTTTTGATTCAGAAATTTCTGTGTCTTAATTTTTATGATTGGGAGGACATGGCGAATGTGCTCCCAAGTTTTTTGATACTAATTTTATTTCAGTGAATCCTTTGAGAGGAAATTCTCTTTTCTTATCTCTGATTATATTAAGTTATTAGTTTTATTTTAATTTTCGAAATATCCCAGCTTTCGTGATTTCATGTGAACGAACGCATTTAGTTTTTAATTTGTTTCTCCTCCGAATCATGTTCAACGATTCATTAGTAAAGACATGGAGCAGTTTTTTACGAAACTCTGTGTTCTTTTAATAGGTGATGTTATCAACAATACTCAATAAGAGTGATTCAAAACATTGAGCAGAAATGTCAATATAACCACCTCGTTTGTACAATATTCCAATCCAAATTTGGCCAACCAAGTCATTTAGAAAAAGCCTGGTCATTAAAGTTAGTATAGGAACGTGAGCTTTTATTATTTTGCTTATGTTTATCATTATTATTAATATTAAGTATTTTCTAGCCTACCCCAAGTAACATATGCTAATTGAATGATCACTAATTCAATGTGGATGACCCCTGAATTGCAAGCTTTATCATTACTGGAAACATAAACAAGGTCAATCAGCGTGGCACTTGTCTCAGTTATTCCAGTTATTGGAGTAGGTTCCTTAATAAGCGGTAAGATTTTAAAACTTGCACAAAATCTATTAAGTTTCTTTGTTGTAACAGATGGGGTGTTGAGATAGCAAATCACAATTTTAAATCCCCCATTAGAATGTACTCCTTACCTTCAGAATCAATAATTCTGAAGAAGGTTTGTACAAGGTGATCAAAATAAAAGCAATACAGGGAAACCTGGGACCCTATGACAAACAGATACAACAGATGAAAGGGACTTCTGTTGATAAGGCATTATTCAATAGTAAGGATTTCAAGATGAGCAGAAAAATAAATAAGATCTAATCTTGTGGTTTACAAACTTGTTTCGTTTGTTTCATCATTGGTTCATAAATTCTGCATTTCTATAAAAATCATCATCAATATTTATATTACTATCATTATTCATCACCAGAATGTTTCGCAAAGAACTATTACATCAATTGGGTTATCGCTAAAAACATGCTCAAGCTCATCAAAATGATTAGTTAAACCACGAAGGTTGGAAAAGTTGAGCAATCACAACCTTTTGAATTATCAAGGGCAAATTAACAAGATTACCATCGGAAATCCTGATGACGGGATCCTGTATCAAAGACACGATTAGAATTATGAGGGAGGATTTAACAATAGTACTTGTGTCCTGGTTATTGACATACATGTATTTTACATCTGCCAAAAGCATGTTTAGAATCATGTATATAAATATATTACAATTAGATCAACTCTGTCATCATGTTCAACAAAACTTGTATTATAGTAGAAGATTCAAACCCACCGTGTCACCTCTAGTACTTTTTCGAAGATATGGCTGGAATGAGGGGATGTGCAGTGGATGAAAAGGTAAAACTCCACGCTAAAATCTATTGAAACATGTAGCCCGATAGCTAGAAAAATCAATTCTGAGCTTAATGGAAATTCATTCAGGTCAACGTAAACATATATAGTAGCTATAATATAAACTTATAGCCTACATTAACTCTCAATACATTCTACTAATCTGCATTTACTTCAATGATATTCAATGTAACAGGTGAGTTGAATGTTATGCTTTGAGGCGCCCGTGCTTGATACAGGAAGACACATAAAACACAAAAGTCTTGCACTCTCTATAATAAACATGAGAGGGCAGATACTTAGGTCGTTCAGGAAACAGGTGAATCGGGCCACCAACATATTCGCCTCCTCTCCCACCTAATCGACGCTGCCAAAACAACTTTCTCCGGTGACACGATGGGTTGAATCTACTATACATAATAGTAACATTGCCATGTTGTCTGGGAGCAGGTTAATGAGCATTGGTCATTACGACCAGAGTTATAAGAAGAAAGTTACATTTTCCTTAGGTCATTTAAATGAGAACAAAACATACCTTACATGCCGCATGCCATCTGTGTTGATATTTGTATACAGAGATGACACGTCAGCAGAGACAAACCATATGGTGTATACTTGGAAGGAAACCCACGAAATCGGTTGCGTCTTGTAGGTATGAAGGAATTTGCTTAACTTTTCCCCGGGACTTGGGTTATTTTGGGTCCAGATCTAGCTTCAAGCGGTTTCATTGTTTTAGCGCAGCGAAGCTGAATACTATTGTAAAGCTAGCGACACAACCCCTTATTCTAGACACATGTGTCTGCATCTAGGCTGTTTTTCAATTGAAATGTAACCGTATCGGCTGGTCTGCCCACGCAAGTGCTATTGGCAGCAGTCACAACCGGCCCAATCTTACCGCTCAAGTCTGGTGTGCGAGGTCCAGGAAATTGCCTAGCAAGGGTCCCTTACTCTTCTCCTACATTCCCACTCATAGTGCCGTTATGCCGAATATAATTCATGCCAGGGTAAGTCTGCATCCCATAAGCAGTGGCAAGTTTAGGTTTTTAGTACATGATATATGTGGGAGGGTTGTTATTTCTTTAAGATGTATAGAGTATCAGTCACTTCTAATATTTTTGTATAGGATTTATAATGTAGGATTAAAACTGCCTTACATTATGTACAAGGCCTCATTAGGTAAATTGTGCCTTGGGATAACTCATGCATAAATCTTTTGCTCGCATAATTTTAATGCTTAAATTCGCTTGCACTTATTCCAGCGTGAACAGCAGGGACGGTTCTTCCCGTGGGGGCTTATTCAATTTATTTTTCAGGTATATGTGCGGCCCCGAATTGGGGGCTTGTGAACTTAATTTGTGTCCCAGGGTCTTAGGAACTGAATTTTGAGAACTTACAGCTAAAATTTATCTTCTGACGGCACACTTTTTCCCAAGGGGCACCCTTAAGAACTGATTATGCTTCAACTGGAACCCTAAAGAACTGCTGGAAAGGTACAAAATGTGGTCTGAGGCCTCACATACCGGTTTCTCTTTCCCTATGTCGTAAACCCCCCGGGGGTTACAATCAGTGTGAAGTTTAGATGAAAAAAGACACGCACCACGAAATGTTCTCACTTTGTATCCAGGATAAAGGTATAGATAGAAATTGTGTACAAAACGTGATACTAAACAAGAGGTAAGTAAACAAAAAGGTATTTGAAACTGTTTAAACGAGAATCATAAATTTATATAATCAAATCATTTTGGGTATTTGAAAGTTTCATATCAATAATTCTCACACATGCAAGTAAGTGCTCTAAATGTTATAAATTAGTGTACCTCTAAATTAAGAGTCTACTAATTTATTATGCCATGACTATGCAATTTGTTTCCCTTTCATTCTTAATATCAGCATAAACATGTGATTACAAATCTTGAACGCTTCCCAGATAACTAGCCTAAATCTGTTTGAAAGGAAAAACCGAAGGTATTATTGTTCGGCTTCAGGGTGTGTTTTGAATCAATCCCATGATGCTTGCAATGTGCCTATACTGTACTGTACCTAAACACATGTCCGTACTTAGGGACAAAAAGTGTTCCAAAAGTTTAAGGACCACAAGACATTTCATAATCACGCTAAAATTCCCCTAACACTTTGTGGGCTAAAAATGCATTTAAAAAAAACATTTTTATGTGTTAAGATAGGCATTTATGTGGGATCACATGACATTATGGAGGTGAAATTTCCCAAAACTGGTGTCATTGCGGTTGATTCAAAACACCCTCTTCATAGTGTAATGATTGGTTTTTACCATCTGTTATTGAATACTGGTGTAACGGACAAATATGCATATCAATAATACAAGTACACTAATTTAGTTTTATTATCTGTCATTTACGTAATTTCAGAAGGTAAAGTTATAGCTAGTAATATTATTTATATGGTTTGAAAGAAGTGTCATTTAAAAGTCAAACAATAACACAAAAATCATGACGAAAAATTCTCATCCGTACATCAGATATCGCAAAAACTGGTCAATTAGTTAATGAAAAGTACAGGTCTAAAATTAGCATTATAAGTGTATCATATTTACAGGGGGAAAGGTCGGATTTTTGTTGGCATCCTCGGGAAAATTAGCACTCTATTAAATGCCCCAGTAAACTATGTTAATAGATTCTATGGTGTTAAAGGCTAATATCCGGTCAGTTTTTTCTGTCATAACTGTGGCGCAAACGGTTTACTGCAAACATGGCGTATCGGGTCCTACCCCTCTGAGGGGGCCAATTTCCCATCTTGTGAAATTTTTCCCTCTCCGGGCGGTCAAAAGGTCAATTTTTCCCTGTCAGAGGCTAAAAAACGGCTAATTAGCATGATTTTTGCAAAATTTTTTTTCCCGGCCAAAGTCGTCAGGGGGCAAACTTGCTCCCCCCCCCGCCTGTTACGCCACTGCTGCAAAAGGCCACACCCATACAACGAACTTATATGTTACTTCACGAAAAAATCGATCAACCATGACAAATCATGTCTTGGAAAGGAAAATTGAGCAAAATGTGGTGCGATATGACCGTTCCTGTCCAATATCTCCGGGTATAGAACCATTTAAAAATCTGACGTCCACATCATTTTATACGATGCGGACAGCCTCGCAGGCAAAACATCTCGAGGTCACTCTGCCCCAGCATAGTAAACAGTGTATCTCCGCATCTATCTGTGCCCTGTGGCTGGAAGTTTTTAGCGAACTTTTTTCTTCAAGATATTTACGGTGAATGCTGGAACGAAATGGAATATGTTAAGATTATCTGAAACAATCGCAGAGAGTACTTGGAGCGACTGAAACAAAATCTGAGGAACAATTACCCCGATCCTTATGAGTTAGATTCTACTGTGTCCGAGGATAACAAAAAAGATTGTCATCGGATGCCCTAGCTAGCTACGGCGACATGTATTCTACTCATCCACAACACCAAGCCCATCACGCACTAGCCTCTAAAAGCATAACAGATCCCTTGATGTTTTAATTTACTTGCTGTATCGGGTTTCAGTTTTATAATCTCCTCAGTTTTTGTTCATCCGTGCCCTGGTTCACGCGGGCAGAAGCCAAATGACAAGAGGCAGTTAAGATCTGGGGTGTGTCCCACAAGTCTGGACAGTTCTACGCAACTGCACGTGTAGGCCTACAGCTTGGTACGTACATTACATGTACAGGTTTCTGAATTGGAACTTGTTACTTCCACATATTATGTACTGTCCCAATCGACAGCCTGTTAAATATTTAACAAATTTGATCTGGTCATGAGGGCGATATGGAGGTTATCGCTCCCCGAGTTGCCCTACCATAAACCTGGCCATACTATTCCCCGAGGCGTAGTAGGCCAGGTATGCTAGGCCTACATAGTATGCTAAAGCCTACATAGTATGCTAGGCTTACATAGTCTAGAGGCCAGGTATGCTAGGCCTACATAGGCTAGTAGGCTAGGATGTCCAGCCAATAACGAGGGAGCGATAATCTTCATTCATCAACCCATATTGCCCTCAAGACCATCAATATTCGTTTTATATACCGAATACATAGTCTTTGTTCCTGATTGGTCAAAACTACACCAAACCCCGTGACCTTTTTCTATTATTTAGCGTCCCTAGCCTCCTACCCCTACTTAGGCTTGATAGATGATAGGCCTACCCAAGGCTAAGACCAGACCTAGCTTTGCCTAGGCTTGGGGTAATTGAGAACTGACACAAAAAATATACCAAAAATGTAGGTAGAGGGGCCTACTCGCCAATCATCCTTGTCGGATGGAAGTTTGAAGAGCAGATCAGTTCCAAATCCAAATAATATTATCACAAAAGTACGTAGCTCAAATCAACTGATGAGCTCCTTCGTAGAACTTCAGTCTTATCACTTCGCTCATCCAGTGACAGCGTGTTTCGTTGCTCTATCCTTCACATTACCGGCATCCAGCATTGAGCCTGCTTACATCGGCCTTTTGTGTTTTCACTTTTTTTTTTTCTTGTTAAACCTTCAATCACCTAGAAGCTCACGTCTGCTAACACTTGGTCATGATTAATTAGAAATTAAACACATTTGTTTTAATAATTATTTCAGCAGTTGATTCAAGGTCACATATCATGTAGTGTCCAAGGGAGATTGATATCAGCGCATTTTGACCACCCTCTATATTTCTGTTGCACTAATTGCATGTATTGATACAAAATGAAATTCAAGATGATACCTTTACACAAACATGTAATAATGAATGCTATTTTAACCCCCCAGACAGATGCAAAATTAAGCGCAAAACAGAGATCTTGCGGCAAAACGTGTCCAGCCAATCAAAATATCATTCAAATAAATTTATGAAGTGACAATATAACATTGGACAAAAAATATTGCCTTGCATTTACATGTACAGATACTGTATGATCATCTAGGAGGCTCAGCAGAGCAAGGAGTTATTTTTTTTTAAATATAAGAGGTGATACGTGAAATACCAAGCATTGGGACCCGGTGACACTACCTAGATCTACTCCCCCAGTGACACTAACCTGTGGGCAATTTTAATATACAGTAGGCTATACAAAATATGGGTGACACTAACTCCAAGGTTCCCTAAGTGACACGCGAACTATACCTAGGACCTGAATAGCATATATATTGGGACCCGGTGACACTACCTAGATCTACTCCCCCAGTGACACTAACCTGTGGGCAATTTTAATATACAGTAGGCTATACAAAATATGGGTGACACTAACCCCAAGGTTCCCTAAGTGACACGCGAACTATACCTAGGACCTGAATAGCATATATATTGGGACCCGGTGACACTACCTAGATCTACTCCCCCCGTGACACTAACCTGTGGGCAATTTTAATATAGAGTAGGCTATACAAAATATGGGTGACACTAACCCCAAGGCTTCCCAACGACACTACCTAGGAACCTGAATTATTCCCTACTTAACGCGTATCACTCACAGATAAGAAGCTGAAACCTTTAGCACCATTGAAGTTTATTATTTTGATAGCTGGATTTTAAGCATCAATGAAGTTCATAAATTAATTAGATTCATTGTATTGCAACTAGAAACTTGGGAGAAATTCACAAGTTATCGTAAAGCGAGATTTGCTTGTCGAAAAGTTGCAAAAGTGAATCAAATTAGTAGACAAAAAATTTGAACTCCTGAAAACTAACTTTTGGTAGACAAAATGTATTTTGGAATGAATTCTATAGATCAAGCCCGTCATCTGGTAAATTGCCTTCGGAATGATTTACAGAATAGTTTAAATGCAGATAACTTGGTGATATAAACAGAATGTCCCAAAATCTGAGTGACACTACCCCCAATTCCAAAATTACATACCTAGGACCTTAAATTTACATTTGATAATTAAAACTGTATCAATCACATGATAATTACAAACTACGTAAAATAACCCTAAAAAATCAATCATTCTTTCTTCATTGGTTGAGTTAATTCTCATATACAATTGCACGCCATGTACGTGGCTCAAGAGATGAACACGCACGCATCGCACAAAAGGAGTGCAATTGGAAGATGCCTGCGCCGAAAAACACTGACGCTAATGCCCAGCACTGGGAACGTGCAAGCTGAATGCTGAAACTTATCTCTACCACTAGCGGATAACAAAAGAAAGACACAACAATCTTGAAACACACCACCCACTTCCTTTTTATACTAAGTGAAAGGCGTATATTTAGACGGGAGTGGAGGGTGGGAAAAAATGTTTATGACCCTATTCGATCGGAGTCTGACAGTTTAGTGATCACCTGTATGCACTCCTTGACAACGATGAACTAATAGCGAGTCCCTGGGCTGAACAATGACAAAGCCTTGCATGCATTGGGGAAAAGCATTTGCACCAAGGTAAACAGGCCATAGCAACGGCCCGAAGCTGCATAAGAACCTTCATCTGCAGAGGATAAATGGTGGTTTTTCTCCGGACAACCGTCAAACATTATTCCGCTCAAATTTTTTCTTAAGGTAAAATGCATTAATTCAATTATTTTTTTTTGCACCCTGTCTAGTACACATCCTAGTATTACCTAATTGCTAACAATAACACATGCCTGAACGTGATTTATTATTTATCTCCAATAATGAATATAATTTTGTTTTCATTTTCATAATGTCTGGAAATAATGCAGTGTTAACAATAATGTATTGTAATGTACTTTTTTTGTCCTTATCCCCTGTATATTGGTTAGTACACCCTGAATCTCCATTCAAAACCTTTGCAGCTTTACAATCCTTATAATACTGCTCTTCATAAAAATGTTATACATTTGTAGAATTTGGATCACACGATTTTGAGATATAATAGATAGGGTAAATAGCAGTCGTTTTCAACCGCCTATTTGCGCCTTTTGAGTCCTCGATTAAGCGCACCGCGGAACAGCAACTGTCCTGGCATTGTTTATTAAATGCAGGCAGTAAATACCAATTAATTAGCAACAATAATTTATGGTGAAATTCAAAAACAGCGTGTTATGACGATAATAAAACTCGACCTATCTTCCTGTACAGCGGTGTGATACAGTGAACGCTATTTTTGCCTGGGAGCAGCTACTCCGGTCACGTGACCGCTCAGAACGTAACCTGTAACTGTTCTATACGTTATGTTGCATGAGCGCCTTGTCTCTTGTGCGTTTGTATCGGTTTGTATACGTTCGTGCCCGGACCTTGTGGAGTCGATAAGCGTGATTGGACCCCAAATACATGAGAATGAGTCTAAATTTGAATAAATAACGTTTCAGCAGTCTGGGATTTTTGAAATGGCGCGAAAATTGAATTTTCAAATGCATTTTTCTCCAAAATTTTCTATACGAACTTAAAAGTTCGCAAACGAAATTGCTTTAAATGATGTCTTTTGCCGAGGTAAAAATGTATGAATTCATCAAGCGGTTTTGGAGGAATCAATCAGATATTTAATGCCGATTTAGGATTTTTTATAAGCTCCAAAGGAGCCTGCCAACCTCCAAAATCCCAACTCTAGTATCGAACTCGGCGTCCTCCCCCCCCCCCCCCTCCTGCATATTTAGCTATTTATGATGTCTATAGAATATCATT
>JAMKCH010043019.1:0-12831 GCA_023653785.1 Ophioderma brevispina
GTCCTGAAATATGAGCCCTCAAATCCATTTCATTCCCAAAATATGAACGAAAAACTGCCATTTTAGTGGTTAACCAACAATATTAGCACAGTATTGGCTTTGCAATATGCATTATTGCTTCTACCATCAAAACCGCAAGTTTGTTTCCCACGGCACTTGATGGGACGTATGTTCAAGTGTCAAGCTTGCATATCAAGTTGAGAACACAATGGACATGGATCGGAACAAGCACCTCTGACTCAGAGATTTTTGAAATATAAATTTTTGTGTATTTATTGAAAATAGTCAACCAGAACTATTTCACCTAAAATGAGGTGTATCGGATTTTTCGTTTTCATGCAGTAAACATTTATGTGTAGTATACAGTGCCATAAGGTTTATCGTAGATAGCGAAATATCAACAGAGGGCGCTCTACCGCAAAGCATGATGGGATCGAAAAAGGGGCAAACAAAAGCTGGATTCCCGGATATAACTGTAAACAACGTGTACTTGCCTATTGGGAACTCCAAAAAACTTTCAAAATTTGGAGTCTGGTATTAACAAAAATCAGCAAAAACAAAGCTGTATGATTTATATGTATTACACCTTATCTGTAAAAGTACCAAGATACAAATAAATGGCGACTGTTTTGGGGGCATAGAGGACATTTATTTTGAGTTGACATGAGCGTGATCTGCCCTGCTGCTAGTGCAGCTATAGCCCCTTGGTCCATCCTGTCGTTGGTAATCACACATTTATTTTAAATATTTCAGCCAAATATGACACTTTGTCAATTGTAAAACAGAAAGTTTATATTTTTTCCAACATAAATTTATTTGTAGTGATCGTATGTTTGTTAACAGAAGCTTTTAAGACATGATCGATTCACCGCACGCAAATATAATAACTCCATGTTCACACTTTGCGGGCGGCCGACTCCGTTGGCTACCACTGGCACTGCACTGTGACACTGTAAAATCCATTCGTCAATGTACATTAGTTGAAACTTGACAAGAAACTTGACAAGAAGAAACTTTAAAGAATTTGTCTAAACTTTGATGTAGACCTAAACTAAAAAAAATAGCATGGTGGAATTACTCGATATTACAGTTATGAAAATGCACTTAGGTTGATACAGAGTTATCTGTGTGCGATGCGCAACGATGTGTGGTCCCGTGATTCAAGCGGCAATCGATGGCCAAGTTTGTCTCCGTGTCCGGTGTATCTCAGATGTGTCGTTCCACAAAAAGGTCTCTTTTCTTAACTAATATTTAATAATGAAACTCAAATATCAAATTGTGAAATTGCTAATCATACTGGGGGTTAATACTGAGTCGGCTGCTTCATTATACAGTAAAAATTAATGAAATTTGTGATGTTTATGTCACTGGGAGAATTTGGGTTACAGGTAGTCAACTCCATCTGCACGCTACATCTTTCGATAGCAGCTGACGAAAGTGTGAATTTTCTGGTTATTTTTGAGGGGATAATTTGTCGTACCTGTCATAAAAACAAAGATTACTTGTAATATCATTCATGGACAACAACCTGGTAGTACATTTATCATCATTAACTTAAACATAATTGAAAACAATCCTCAATAAGTAAATTGCTTTTACTCGTTTGCCGTGATGCCTCATTGACAGTGCACGGAAACAAATGATGATCATCGACGTGTGTGGTGCTCTTGCTCCTTTTTCGGCCCCATGATCCTTTGCGGTTTGTATCTACGATAAACCTTATAACCCCAAATGTATGAATTCCTTAAAAAATCAAAAAACATTAAAATTTATAACAAAGTTGCGATTTTCTATATGAAGGACTTCGATTTGAGCTTAGCTATTTCACACAGTGTTTAGTATATGGACAAGCATTAGGCCAAGGGAATTTGATTCTTAGTTTCCTGTTGGAGCGCGCATCAGATTTGCCGCTGTGGCAAATATTTCATTATTTTGTGAAAAAAAATGTTTTTCTTGAAAACTTGATAATAAAAACATAGTTTTAGTTGCACAAAATATTCAAGCATCCCTTCCTGTTCATTTTAAGCAGTTCCCTTGGGAGGGGTGTCACAGTATACCATTAATAATGAATTTCCCCCAGATTTTTGTCCCGATTGTCATAAGTACTTGGTGCAAAAATGCTTGAATTGATTTCTAAAAGTTTTGAAGAAATAAACCTGCAAATACCAGTTTTGTTAATTAGACACTTGTAAACTTTGTTTTATATAACAAATATAAGGTTAGTAGTGTATTCAAGATGCCTTTAGATGTAATAATGAATTGACAGTAAATAATGAAATAACAGTAAATAATGAATAATGAAATCGGACCTCGTCGCCTTTTAAAAATCTCCAACAGGAAACTAAGAATCAACTTCCATTGGCCTTATGTATATGCAAAAAACACAATTTGTTTGAAAATTGAGGGTGCCCTCCTTGGGAAATCTCTGAGTCAGGCTCAGCCTTTTCTTTAAAGTGACAGGAGGAGATTTTTTTAGGTTACAAATTTCTCTCACTGGATTGGTTGTAGACCACCTACCGAGAACGTTTCGAAGGTTTATTGGACAAACAGGTGCAAAAGAAAACCGCAAACCTTGTTTTGAACTTGCCTGCTATCGTAATCGTTCATAGAAAATAGAGCTGGTATCGGTTTGTGTTTTCTTTGTCGACATGTTGGTAAATCATAAAACCCTATGGCGACAATTGTCGACAATCAATCTTTTGAATGCCAATTCTCAATTTTGTTTTATTATATACTTTATAGCATGAAAGGTTTAGATTGAGCACTTGCATGGAAAACAAATTAACCTCATCACTTTGACTCTTTCAACTCCAGGGCCCATTGGGAGGTTGGTTGAACTATTTCTAATTCTACGCAAAAGTGGACCAACTTCTGGAGTTCATTGGGCTTTTTATTAATGATATATGTAACAAAAGTATTTTCACATATTTGTTAGAATTCCTTATTGAAACAGGTTACTGGGTGAAAGTAAAAAGTATGGTTTAAATTCAAGACTCTATAAAGTCAATAGGCAGTTGGAATTACAATAGTTTGATTGCTGGAATAGGCCGGTTACAAAAGTGATAAGGCTCTTCCATGAATATTTCTTGTTGACAAATTTCCATGGTTGTCGCCATGCCAGGAGAAGTGCATTGTCGCCATAGAGCTACATAAATTTATGTAACTCTATGATTGTCGCCAACCTTGTCGACAACAGCCTTGTCGATACCAGCTCTATCTTACTAATACTAGAAAATCGTGCTTTGACTTTTTCTGTCGTGCACGACAGAAACTACTAAATCATCATCTTATTACATAAAGACGGCGTATTTGGTTTATTCGCTTCAGGTGTGATCTAATACATTGGTAAGCATTCCAAATTTGTAAAAAACCGGGGTTCGAGAAAAATTGGGGGCGCTTCTTCATGGAAATCTCCTCGTCTCTTTTCTAGCAGTAGCAATGCCACCCCCGCTAAATATTATAGTCTCCGTAATAATTGTTTGAACTAAGCGTACGCAGTACCGACTTGTGCGACCTGTACACGGCATTCGCGTGTCATTTTAAATCCTTGTGTTTACGCGCTGTCTACAGTCAGTGCACCTTCACGCACACCGCACCAGATTGTTTCGAATCGTTCAAACAATTATTACTCGAGTATAGTTAGGAACAACCAATACACTGCCGTTGGTGGCTACGATTCGCTCTATTTCAACTTGAGTAGTTTTTTGTGGTGTTGCTAGCCTTCAAATAACTCTATAAATTCCACTTAAACACCCATATTGGGTGCAATCTTGTGGAGGTTAGTTATTGTGCTCTTGTTCACTGATCATGCTATCATTGTGTGACAAATCCTTGTCATTGTATTCCCGTTCACTCAATCCCACGCAAAAACACACAGCCCTCAGTCATTCAGTGAGCCCAATAGTTCAGTGCAGTTTATGTACAGGGAACCTTTACCGTCGTTTTCTGACATTGGTGTTGGCACGACGTACAGGCCAATAATGCATTGAAAGCCGTGCATCGGATTCAAGCACTGTAAAAAGTGTATAGACATGGACTTTGTCGACGCCATGCTGCGTCGGAAGTCATTACCTAAGAAAAATAACCCTAATTGCCGCAGTATTTTTCATGCACCTCTTGTTATTTATCTCGTGCAATTCTGTTTCTTCGCTGAAAATAATATTTTCAGGATTTTGGAGATATTCTTGTCGGGATTCGTGCCTAGCACAATTTGACTTATGTAATGTTGTTATACTAGAAATGAGGGTGATTCGTAAATGTGAAATGCAAAGATTGATAATGACTCGTCTGACATGCCCTAAATTTTCAGTATACTCCGTTTTTACTAAGTGCAGTTGCCAGCTGGTGGTCACAGTTTTGGAGCTCATCCTGTGCTAAAAGAAGACAGAGAGGACACCTTTTTTACTATAACTTTGTGATTTCTAGTCAGCAAGTAAGCAATCTCTCCTAATACTCAAATTATAAGCAGCGCGAAGCGAAGCTCTAATAGACACTCGCGTATATACACTATTAGAAGCTCAGTAAGGAAAATTCTATATCCTGACAGGTTTAAAAAAATACCGACCTTCATCTGGATCCCCTTTTCGTTCTTACCAGTAACTTCTACGGACTTATTAATCGACAGGAACCTAACATGAATTCGCCTTTTAAAAATTGTATTAATCTTGTAGTCCGACTTCACAAAAACATATATAATACTCCATTACTTTGGATATCATTTTGTTTTCTTCTCGAAAATTTAGTTTTTTATGTCTTTGTTTTCTAACTAAAACCTATGATAATGTTGTTCGATGTTTTAAAAAATCATGCTTGGAATACTGAAACCAATGACGCAAATATGCTGCTAGCGGCCGATGTCAATGACGTTTAAATATCGGCAACCGTGTTTGTACCAGTCATGCCAGTGCTTGTAAGCTGGTGGTAGTCTTAACCAGGGCCTTATACTCTTACACAGCGGTGCAAATCGATCGTTCTTCTAATACATAGCAGGGGCAGCATCACACACAGATTGGCTGGCGATGGCAGAATTTCATGATTGTTGCAGATTACTCAATAATTTTTTTTCCAATTTCATATTTTTTTTCAGAATGGGAATCAAAGGGTCAGGGTTGGCATGGTTGGCATGGTCTGCTCTATTCCGAGGGTTGCTCTGACTATACACTCCATATTGGGTTGTCGTGTACTAAGGTCAGCGAATTAAGTATATAGCTATACGGGTAACGGTGTCCCTCCCAACATTTTAAAACTGGCTTTACGCACCTTGCATACAAATCCAACCAAATGTCACTGATCTATTTTATAAATAACTGATTGGCGTTACGATGATGTTTGGCGTCAATAAATGGGCGGCAATGAAAGAAAATCATGAAATTGAGGGCACTGAAGCATACAAAATTTGCCCTTTATTACATTCTACATCGAAAACTTGTAGAAACTGTTTATATACCTCAGTATGCTTTAAATTTTGTCCTATAATTATATATTCATGATAATAACACCCAGGGAATCGGAATATACGTCAATCATTGCCAATAGAGGTCGGTAAGTGAAGTATGTTAAAACTTTTTCCCTACACTAACAGGTTTTTGTGTCGGAAAAACCCTCGCGATCTCTATATACTTAGTCTCACATCTCATGGCTATTGACGTGTCAATCTAGGTCTACTCATTGGATCGTGAAACCGAACGCAACATGGCAACTGCAATGAAATTGCGCATTTCCTCTTGTCATTGTGTAGTTGTTGCAGTCATGACATTAAACTTACAAGTATAAAGGCCAGCTCTTTCTGTCCATGTCTTAACTTAGGGCCTACCTAACAGGCCAGCAGTTTCATGTGAGTTTAGGCATGTTAGGACAGTGTTTTTTTTTAATCTTAATCTCACCTTTTTTTTAGGTGCGATTAAATACTTATTAACACACACTGCTGGGCCTACATGCCTAGGCTAGGCTAGGCTGTCCTAGGAGGCTGAGGCTAGGCGGGCCTAGGCAGGCCCTAGGTTCGGCTGGCATTTGCTCATAATCACCATATTTACCAGCCATCATCAGAATCACTAATTTTTTAGTTTAGCCTGTAAGCAACCACCACTAGTCCATCTAGGCTAGCTGGCCCAGCCTAGCCAGGGCCTGCCCTAGGCCAGCCTAGCCTAGCCTCCTAGGCCCTAGGAGGCATAGGCTAGGCTGGCCTAGGGCAGGCCTAGGCTAGGCTGGGCATTTGCTAATATCAACATTTAACATGCCATCATCAGAATCACATAAATTTTTTTTTTAAACTAAATATTTTTTTTATATTATGCATTTATTTGATCAGTCCAAAAGGAAAATGAAGGATTGACGGAGGCTAGGGCTGGGCCTCGGCCAACATAGAAAATGCCCAAACAGATCTTTGCATGATCTAAGTTGGTAATAGAATGGTGCACCTATAACTCTGTCCAGGAATATTTTCTCCTTTTTCTCGCTGTTTTGGCCGTTGCTAACGCGTGTGCTGCAGTTGGGTACGCACTCACCTACGCGCCTATTTGGATCGTTACGACGCGACCGAGATTGGTTGATCTAAAATTAGCTGTTTGTTTGTTCACCTTGTTGCTATGCTGAGGGGTGAATTGGCTTGCGTACGGTCGTGACTTAGCCGCGCAATTTGTGAGAAAATAAATATCTGGAGTATACCTTTGGACCTTGGACATTTCTTCTGACTATAGGCTAGCCTGTGGGCTTTACGAAGTTTTGTATCACGTAATCACCCTTAATTATTGCCACAACCAGTTTGACTCAGTGACATGACTTGATATGATATATTGAACGTTGTGGAGTTTGTTGTGCAATGCTCCTTGTAACCATATAATTATTTAGCCCTGAGACTAGGCCTATATAGCCACGCCCGGTAAAGAACCGACTAGCCTGCCTTGCTATGCTACACTTTGTCGATTTATACCACCAAATACGGGTGGATGAACTTATTCGGTTATCGTTTTGCGTCCAAGCATTTACAGTAGAGAATCATCCACGCTATGGCAAAATATCACACTGCGTTTTCTTGCGCTTTGTGGTGCCAGCATATCATTATCAGTTCACACTGTTAGTGACATTATGAGGCCCCCTATTCTACGCTTGGGGCCGTGCATCCCAATTTATAACTCCCGCACTCACGTACTGCAGCTCAGCATTTCCAGGTGAGATGACGAAAGCGGATTCAGAGAAAAAACCATACAACTTCAAAACAACAAAACATATAAGACCACCCCGGTAAAAAATTTACCGGCGGCGAATGACTGCTGCTGTTAAAATAGCTTCAGGGGAGGGCTGCAGCCAAGAAACATAATTTTAGTGTAACTTGTTTTAACACGCGTAAAAGCGAGATCTGACTAAAAATTATGATTTTTTTTATATGTTGTCAAGGCTGGTTGGATAACAATTTTTTTTTACCAAGCGTCATACTATTCGGCCTAAGAGAATACTTAAATACACTTAAACTAGGGGGGGCCGGACCAATCTGCTGGTATTGGCATTTGGATTTTCCAAACGTAACAGTATTTCACAATCATTTTTTTCCCCAGAGTCAAAGACCCTTGGGGTCAAATTGCCAAGAGTCAAAATGAAAAATGAAGGTCAAAATTGTATTTATTGAAAATGAAGTTGTCAAAATTTTGTTCCGTTGTTTTTTAACACAACCGCGGGCTTTACTTGATCCAAGCATGTCCTTAACCCGCTTTACTCTTTTTAATTAGCTTTTATTTGTAAACAATGGCATGGCCCTTTAATTTGTAAATTAATAGGAATGACCCTTTATTATTCTGATGGAAGACCCTTTCATCGTAATGAAGACCTTTAATTGTCAAAAGGAATAATCCCTTTAATTGTAATGAAGAATGACCCGTTAATTTTTTTGGTACATGGGGAATGACCTTAATTGGTTAAATGCAGGAATGAGCCTTAATTGGGAATACGGAATGACTCTTATCTTGGTAAATGAAAGAATGACCCTTTAATAGGCAAATGAAGGAATGACCCTTTAATTGGTAAATGAAGGATGACCCTAATTGGTAAATGAATGAATGACCCTTAATTTGGGTAATATATGTAAATGAAGAATGACCCTTTAATTGGTAATGATACCGTTTAATTTGTAACAAAAGGAACGACCCTTAGTTGCTCATGAATGAATGACCCTTTAATTGGTAAATAAGATGACCCTTTAATTGGTAAATAAGGAAGACCGCTTTAAATTGTTAAATGAAGAATGACCCTGTAAATAAATGAATGACCCTTTACTTGGTAAATGAAGCATGACCCTTTAATTGGGAAATGAATGACCCTTTAATGGTAAATGAATGACCCTTTAATGGTTAATGAAAGGAATGTCCCTTTAATATTGGTATATATTAATGACCGTTTAATTGGTAAATGAAGGAATGACCCTTTAAAATTGGTAAATGAAGGAATGAACCCTTTATTGGTAAATGAAGGAATGACCCTTTAATTGGTAAATGTGAAGGAATGACCCTTTAATTGTAATGAATACCTTTTGAAATACAATCATAAAATTAAAAATGTACCTTTAATTAGTATATGAAGTAATGACCCTTTAATTGGTAAATGAAGGAATGACCCTTTAATTGGTGGTAAATGAAGGAATGACGCATTAATAGGTAAATGAAGGATGACCCTTTAATTGGTAAATGAAGGACTGAACCTTCATTGGTAAATGAAGGAATGACCCTTTAATTGGTAATTGAGGAATGACCCTTAAATTGGTAAATGAGGAAAGACCCTTTATTTGTACTAAAGAATAACCCTTTAAATTTTAATGGTAATATGAAAGGAACTGGTCCCGCTGATCCCTTAAAGCAATAAGGCACACATTTTTGAAGAGCGCCCCAATTTTCAAAATTTGATATTTTGGCAAGTTACTTTGGTGATTGTCCTAGGAATTAGGAAACTATAGCTGTGAACGAGAATGATAAAAAATCGTATTTATCATAATTAAGCGATTGTGTAATTAGAATTTGATCTCAGATTGAACTTACCGGCAGAGCTGGAAATGCTACGTTAGTCCGTCTATGATGTAATAGTGCCACGTCGAGAAAATAACCTCTAACTTGATTTGCCTGAACCAATAAACCACTTAATAGATTAGCGTAGACACGTACATGGCGCTATTTTCCGTGCTATTTTTTTTTTCCAAAAAACAAATTTCACACTTGGAAGGGGCCGGTTCCATCAGTCGTTGAATTATTATCGTGGATCCCGATAATAATTATTCTTTATTGCAAAATTCCTTCTTGTGAGACACAGACTTCTTTGCTTAACCAGTTCACAGGTATGTTACTAGCCAGTTACCAATGCACCGGTAAAAATCTCAATTTTTTGAAAAAGTGGGGGCGCTCTTCAAACAATGTGCTAATTTGGCTTTTCATACTACCCCACTATATTGGGACAATCTTTTATGGTAGAAAACCCCCCTCCCCTTGCAGCAATCAAAAAAACCCAATTCATTAATTGGTTTTCCCACGGAGGTAGCAAAGTCAAAAGGTCACAAGGAGGCCATCAAGGGTTGTGTTTGACGATGTCAGTAGTATGAATCAATTGATGGCCTTGGCCATGCACTGAGATTCACTGCATGGCGGGGCTACTAATATGATCATGCCCAGAGCATCTAAGTCACCATTTGCAGTTTATTGCTGAATATGCATATGCAACCATGTAAATTCGCTCATGAACAGGTGAACGTGAATCGATACTGAGTTGGGTATACTGTGAAATGATTGACGCTTCACAATCAACCGGTTAGTCACAACAATAGCCTATTTCTTTTTCAAACAAATCATAATAGTAATAATAGCGGATCTCCTCTTCCGATCTCGATGTACTGTGGCGTCCACGCAGCTCACATGGATTTAATTGTAATTTTTGCGGGCATTTTATGCCCATATACAGAATAAAGTGAACTGAGCGCTCGCTTCTCAGGTTCTCCCTGCATCATATTTATTCTTTAACCAACATCATTTTGAATGTTGTTGATACTTTTTTATTTTTTTTCTGATCGTTGGTTCCTATATTAGTATTACCATGACACATGTCGAAATAAACGTATTTACCATATCAGGACTAATGGAAGCAATGAACTATAACCACTACAGAAAGCAACTGTGAATTTCTTTCTGCGAAATATTCTTGTTTTTTGTAAAAAATCGACATAACATTTCATGGCATACGTCTGCTTCTGAAATCGACACCAAGAACGCTGACACACGGGCTGTATTTAGCAACTCCAGTGGCGCAATAAGAGGATGCAACTCATTGAAAAAAAGCAAGTTGAAAAGTTATGTTATGTAATCTCACATGAACAGCATAATTGAAATGTGCACATTAATTTATTTTAACAAAACTACATATAGTTTTAATCAAGTAAATCTTTCAGTAATAGAAAATACACGTAAAATTAAATTTAAAAACAATATGATAAAGCTCTAAGTTTATAAATTAGGTACCTTCATATAGAGGTCGCTCTCTCGTCAACAAAAAAACAAGCGATTTCCGATTTTTTTAACAAGGACTTACGGTCTCTTATTCCTCACTCAAGCAGACGGTCATTAGTTTTTCTAGACACAGACCTATTTTAGAAATGGCGAAGTAAGTGTTAGCGTTATTCAGTTTGGCCTTGGGTGTACTTTATGTATTCAGGGGTCGGCAAACTGTCCTCACATCTCAATGAAAAAATCCACACAGTGCAATGGTAAGTCAACATCATAAGGTTTATCGCTAATTCGGGAACCGCAATGCGTCATGGTGGCCGAAAAAGGGGCAAGAGCGCCGCACGCGCCGCTTCACTTTCCCGCGCTATGTATGGGGATTTTCTGGGGTGATGAACGCGACTTGAAGGCGTTCGTGTTGGCAGAGTACAACGAACGTAAGATATTCTCACGGTCAGTCGTTTTGATCGCTATTGAACTACACCTCTGGACTTATCATAAGCGCTACGTGTCGATAGTGCTATCTATATAACACTGTAAAATAAAGCATAGGAACACTTTTCTGTAGCACACCCGGGATGGCACATATCATGCTCATTTTTTTCTCGAAATATTCGATTTTTGGTTCTGGGTGGATTTAGTTTAGTTGGATATTTGCCACCGTTAATTAGCCGGCTGTGCAGGTTGAAAGTCTTTTTTTCTAGAGCACATTTTAAAGGCAGCTCAGAGATTTCCAATATAATTTTCAAGGGCGTCATAACCCTAACGCGGCCGAGAGGCATTGAAAGCCAACGGAAAACGTGGTACCTGTCGGAAAATGCGTTTCGTTGCTCTGGGCCGTCAACAATATTTTTTGTCGCGCAAATTCCTCTCATTGCGTTATTGCATATGGGAGTTTCCGGAGAATGAAGCGATGCGTTTCGTTGCATTCTGGGCAGTCTTCCCGGAGAATGACGCGATGCGTTTCGTTGCATCTGGGCCGTCTTCCCGGAGAATGACGCGATGAGTTTGATTGCATCTCGGCAGTATTGGACTGAAAGGATGAGATGGTTTTCGCTGCATTTGGCCGTCTTGCCCGCAGAAGGCGCAATGTTTTCATCAGGCGGGTGACTGGACAAATGCCCATAGACAATTTCGATTTCGTGGTGATAAGCGCCACCATTTGAATAAGCTATTGGGTTCATTATGCATAAAAGTGATTCATGACGTAATACTGTGAGCATGACGTAGCATAAATAGAGCCACGCACGACTATGATGTGCGTAATAGCGCCACTCACGGAATGGCGAAACTATAAGACTACAAATTTCATGCAGCTCAGTGTGTTATTTATTTATTTATTTACTTATTTATTATTTATTTACCCTGTTTTGATCATTTTCACGCGATGTTTTTCGTTGCCCTGGCCGTCTTTCCGGTAAATGGCGCATGTTTTCGTGCATTTGGGCCGTCTTCCGGGGAAAATGGCGCGATGTGTTTCGTGCATCTGGGCCGTCTTCCGGGAAACTGGCGCGCAGATGTGGTTCGTTGCATGTGGGCCGTTATTGACTTTACGCTTAATAATCCTGTGCCGGGAAAAAACGGCGAGATGCAATGAAACGCAAGCTTTGGCTCTCGTTGATTCTGGGCCGTTAAAAATTAAAAATAGATTGCTTTTGCTTGCATTTGGGCCGTCGGCCGGCAAAACGGGACCGGTAATGGTAGGGTAATTAAAAATAGTCAACTAAAATCAATAGTCACATAAAACTAATGCCCAGTTTTAGACTTTATTAAGGCTCTGACTGTTTATTTTTTTTAAAAATCATCTTGTTCCCGATTCTCCAGTGGAGTTTTATTTCGTCACTACATTTTATAAGTATATTACAATTAAAAAAAAAAAATGTGGAAGAGGGAATTGACAAATATAGACTAGCACTTATTGTCAAGAGAACCAACATAAAAATACCCAGCTAAAAACCGGATGTGCGATCGGTATATAATCCAACTGAATGCAACCCAATTTGCAAATCAATAGCAATGAAGTGTAATAAGTTGGTGGTGCATGCTCACAAGAAAACTAATTGGTTATGGCCAGGAAGCAATACTTCATAGTATGCCACATTAAAACTTAATTATGGAGCGTTTCAATTTTTAGAAATACTCTGGTAAATTGTGGTTTACTTACTTTAAAAGCTAAAATATGAATTATGTTATTACAATGTCTAATGTTGAAACTTTTTGGGCTCAATCAAAGAAAACCTCTGTGTTAGGGTTATTGTTGCTAATTTCCCTATTTAAATAGCCATAATAGTTCAATACATAAAATAACTAGAAACTTTAAATATCGTATTAAACAAAAAACAGGACGCTCAAGATCTAGTCATAG
>JAMKCH010043020.1:0-12192 GCA_023653785.1 Ophioderma brevispina
CTGATCTCTATACACTGGATTGGTTCACTCTTGGGCTCCGTATTGAAGCCACTGTCGGCATATGGGAATCCCAAAAATTTGAGCCGGTTAAAAGTAGATATGTCCGCGAGAGCCATAGTCCGCGCTCAATAGACAATTACGGCATAAAGCGTGAACTAATATTGCGTGAAGAGTCACTGGAATTGAGTGCCCTATTCCTTTAACCGTTGTAGCCGGACTATGATAACGGCGGATTATAATTACTTCTCCCGGGTAAAAGGAGATATGGTCCGCAAGGAGCCTAGTCCCGGGCCCCTAGACGACCACGGAATAAAGGCGTGAAAGTTATGTTGCGTGAAGAGTCAACTGAATCGAGTGCCTTATTCTTCACCGTTGTATGCGACTGTGAGTTCGGAGGAATTTATCTCCTGCCACAACCGTCATTACACAAAACGTGTTTCCATTGACATGTAGGCCAGAGTATTATAAAATAAACAATGGAACGGTGGAATTTCTGGGAACAAGCTGAAACTGTCAAAATTGTGCGAAATGTGTCCGAGAATATATTAAAAGTCTCCCAAAATCCTCTTTGTGCATTTTCAAATAAGGGGGCAAAGTGTGTACATGGGTAAAATTACGAAAATATTTCAATTTTCCCTTACAATGGTTCCAACATTTTTGTTTCATTCCCAGGATTAAAAAGGTATAGTTTGGGCGCTATCTAATGGCTTGTAGTTTTATAACTATATGGTAAAAAAGGCTCAAGGTCATCCTGGGGGTAAATTGTTCAGAATGGTCGGATTCCTCTGAAGCTGTGTCAAATTCTTCATCGAGTTGTACATGAACACCAAATGAATATTTAAACAGGTTATGGTCATTACTTCAGCACAATTACAGGGGCCACAGTGTGATGGGGTTCTATAGGCTCTATGGGGGTCACTGCTTTCTGCTCTTATAAGTCAATATTGAATCCATGAACATTTTCTGTTTTTAAAAATGAACATTTTCTGTTTTAAATATGACTCTACGAGCAATTTGAAATCTGGTTTCAATGAAGTGGTCATTTTTGAAATAGTTTTACCCCCAGGGATGACCTGTGAATGATTTAGGTCTGTATTAGCTTAAACTACAGGTTGTAGATAGGGTCACACTATCCCTTTTATGATCCTTGGGACATACAAAAAATGTTGGAACACATTTAAGGACATTCTAATATTTTTGTAATTTTCCCCTGTACAAACTTTGCCCCCTTATTTCTGATAATGCACAGAGAGGATGTTATGGACTTTTAATATGTTATTCTAGACACATTTCGGCACCAATTCTGACTTTTCCTTGTTCCCATAAATTTCACGTTAAAACTAAATCTTGGCTAATGTGGCTATAATTGCTGTGACGTCTCGTGACGTCTAAGTCAAAAATACCTTTCAACACAATAATGAGCCTTGTGCACAGTGTCTAAATTTATAATAAACAGATTCAATGATTTTTAAACACGATGGTCAAGAATTTGGTATGTCCCAAAACAAATTACATATAAAATTAACACACAATTAGTTAAATTATTAAAACTTGTTTTTTTTTTTTTAAGTTCTCAAGTGTCCTGTGTTGAAAGCGTGCGCTCAACGATTATATTTCCTCACAGCGAAGTACTCCAAAATGACAGCGGCCAATAGTTCAACATAACTATCCAGGTATATTCCCATGCAAATCTTCTGAGTCCTGAGATAATTTTGCAGCAGTTACAAGACGACGGGGCTTTCCTCGACGACACTAAGGTTCCACAATTAGTAAAAATCCAGGTATATACCACCATCATGTCGCTATGCCCTCATATAGGACCACAACATGGAATCCCTTTTAATCCCCAAAACGGAAGCTCTTTTGGCTCAAATGACGACAGCAGACAATCTAGCCATCAACGTCGGCGGATCCAAAAGTATTAAATCCTCGGCACTGTGAGGAGCTCAAATCTACCATTATGTAGATTAAAACTAACTATAACTTTCGCTACGATGTTACTGGAGGTTGCAGGCAAATCTACATCGCCATTGCTTATACAATCATTCACAAAGGTTTCCCAAGTTAAAATTAGAATATTACCACAGCATAATGCATAAACATAACCTTGAACTAGCTGACCAATTGGAATTCACATAAATTACATTCATTGAATACATCTCTTCACATATATAACTTTATGGGGAATAACCTAGAGTTCTGCAATGTTTTGATCTCATGCAACAAAAAGGTTGACTCAGTTTAAGTTTACATCTTGGGGATTTCCCCATTTCCCCTATTGTGCAATCTAACAGGTGCACCTTGTACAAACAACTCTAGGAATCCCCTGCCCTCTTTTTTTATCATAACAAAGTATTTTCCCGTGAGAAATCTTGTTCTAATATGAAATTGAGAAAATAATATTTTAATCAAAAAATTTTTTTTTCCGAGGGTAATTATAACATAAGAGACAAACATAGTACAGAATCAAGCAACTTCAATGAGCTCAATGTGTTGGGATTAATACTTAGAATGCATTACTTGTTTTTGTTGGCTCTAAATAACATGCCTCAAATGAATGTAATTGTGACATAAAATCTATAACTCTCGCGATAATTTGCAGCAAAGAACACTGGAACTTTAGTGATACACCCAACCCAAAAAATAACCAAGAAAATGGAAAACAGAGATGGCGCAGGAAAGAACAAACACGTATCCACAACGGGCACCCGAGATACAAAGTATGCTAACACTGGAATGCTATTGGCTTGGGTAAACAAGATGTTGCCTGTTGCTTCACTCATAATAGTGCAGTAAAACCGTTCCGTAACCAATCCATTGTGTAGAGATCAGTGATATCGATGTTTGCGGGTCAAAAATGGAACTGACAAAGAACCGATGCCAGCGCACTGTATATAAATTGCGAGAACGTGTTGTTCGAATTAGTCCGAGAGGATCCCCGAGAGGATTAGAAAAAAGGAAACAAAATACAATTTTATACATAAAAATTAAAAAAGCCCAAAAATAAAAAAAATAAAAAAAATATATTTATTAATTACAAGAATACAGGTTCGATGCATGTTATTTCTTTGTGACAATATGTGACCGTATATCAAAAGTACCATATTTGATGCACGTGTTTTTGTTGTACAAGTAGTGTTGCTGATAGTCTAAAGCATGTGTGCAATTTTTTAATAAAAAATGACATTTGCCAGGGAACTTTTAAATACCTTTTGGATTTCACCCCTTTTTTATAACCCCTTTAAGTGTATTTATATAGGGTTCATAATACAAAAAAGGTTTAATTTGTTGATAACAATACCATTGCATTCCTCAGGTCACAAGAATTCATAAAAAAAATATAATTTGACCGATCTGTGACGTATATAGTTTCCAAGTTACAAGCCAAAATGTGAAGAGTCAAGTTTGACTTCCACAAGGGTCAAAATCGAAAACTAGCTTCGATTGCAATCACGTTTTGGCTTGTAACTTGAAAAGTTAACATCACAGGTAGATGCAACTATACCTATCCTGGATCCATGTGACCTCTGGAATATAATGGTGCAGTTTTTAACAAGATTCAACAACTTTGTACTTTGATTCTGTGTAATACATGAAGAACTCTAGGAGTTATCAGGGTCGAAATCTAAATGCCTACCAATCTCAAAATGAACTAATGCAAAATATGCAAAATACCCACGCGTAATGTAGCACAATAGTTTATTCAAATCGGAAGTTACAGCACAACTGCGGATAGATATCCACAGTTATCGGAGATCAAACAGGTGCAGGACTGGGCCTTGCTAACTTGTGAAAAAGTGTGTAGCAAGAAAAAAGAAAATGGTGGACATTGAGTATCTGAAGATTTTAAAGGGGGGGGGGGGGTAATAGCTAGAACAACAGCACAAAAGAGGATCATTGGGTACAAGCCAGTCTGAAAAAGGGTCTATCCCGAGGCATAATCGGCCGTACCTAGTGGGAAGTGCCCCTCCCCCCAATGTCTCTCAATTTTTACCGTGAAATATCCACTGCCACCACAGTTCCAGTCCATAATCATCTTTACATCCCTGAGAATCTTTCGAAGGTTTATTGGACAAACAAGCACGAAAGTACGAAACCGCAAAACTTTGTTTTGAACTGGCCTGGTATTCTAATCGTCCTATAGGAAACCATGCTTTGAATACAGAAATCATCATCTCATTACATAAAGACGGGTATTCGGCGTATTCACTTAGTTGTGATCCAAATATGAATTGGTAAGCATTCCAAATATGCAACAAACCTGGGTTCGAAAAAAAAAAATTGAGGGCACTTCTCTCTGGAAATCTCATGTCTCTTTAAGTGCATTGTAGAAATCGCAAAACCTGAATGGGAGATAAGTGGGCTGCAAGTTTCGGCGATATACGTAGCGGCTCGGTTCCAAGTCACCTATTATATCACATTTATCTTCTCATTGTAATTAGCGGAGCGGCCGAGCCTTGAAAAGTGGGGATTGTATGCAAGTACCACCCTCTCATATCTATTAGAGAACGCAATAGACATAAATCGGAGATAAGTTACCTTTTAACCCTAAAAGAAGCCGGGTTTTTGGACCGTCTCAACGCGGGTGGGGGGGGGGGGGGGGGGCTAGTATCTCGCGAAAATCTTTAAAAAATCGCAAAATTCATGGTTTTTCGTCATTTTTCAAGCAAAAGTTGGATTTTTTGGCCATGATGTGTGTCAAAATATGCGCACACATGCTCTTACTATACAAATAAATCAATTAATAAGATAAAACATAGTTTAACTGTATCCTTAGCACAAACAAATGGATTTCTGCTGTTCCGTGTATAATTTCAATGGGAAATAGGACCCCCTTTTCTTCTGTAGAGACAGGGGCGCGTATATCAGTAACGCAGCCGTCATAACGAGGTCCGAATTTGTTCAACAAAACAAAAAACTGGTTTAATCGAGAGCGCAAGGCTTCAAAGAAAAAAGTCATGTAGTTTCGGTGTGAAAAAATATCAAATAGGTGATACACGACAAAAAATGTCGAGGCGGATCCCCCCCCCCCCCCCCCCCCCCCCCCGTGCCTTTTAGGGTTAAGTTACATCGATACTTTCCTGGTTGAAATCAAAGTTGTTATGAATGTTAGTCGATCTTCATCAGGTAAGCCCATGCAAAAATGTATCCATCTACTCCACGTCGTATTGATTTTCCTGGATAAGCATACAACTTCTAAGAATGAATAGAATCGTCCGAAAACTTTTAATGGAATGACACAATAAAAAATCACACTAACAATTAGAGTACCCTGTAGGCAATATTGTTTCTGATGGACCTCTTTCTGATATGTATTCAAAATAGGTGCCAAGACTAAGCGGCTTGTGGGTACCATTGCGGCTCGTTTGCTATTATACTTTGTCTGGTTGAAGTATGAAGTGACGACGCACGCGTATACCCAGTGCCGCTTTGATGGCTGCAGTGCGCTTGTGATTTGCGTACGCGCGCGATGAAAGTCGGTACAATGTATACGCCCGCGTCGCTACTTCATACTTCGAGCTGGACAAATAGTATGGTTGTTTTGTGGTTTTCTATTAGTAGCTACATAGTTGACCACACAGACACACCATTTTCAGAGGCTCAATATTGGACTACCAAAATTGGTTCGTGGGCAGATTTTGTTACCAACGTGGGGTCAATAATAATTATGATTGGGCCAAAATTATTCCTGAAAACTATTTAATAATTAGTAGGCTCTTTATGTATGTTTTTGGTATATAGAATGGGAATTCAGCATTTCTTACCAAATTCAATATTTAATGAGTATTATAGTACTATCAGCACAATAATCATCTTCATATGCAATCTCTGCATTCTATATCAGTGTATTTACTCATTTGAATGTTTCATTCATAGACTACTGATTAGATTAGACTAAATGTACTTGATGAAGTAATCAGCAAATCCATAGACTATCGCTACTAAATTAGACTAAATGTACTTAGGACTACGAAGTAGTCTACAATGTAACCTGAACTTTTTTATCATTGTTAAATTGACGTGTGTGACCCGTTACATTAAATTACCTCATTTCGACCATTAGCACAATTCTTAAAGTGCCAGCCAAACTATTTGACCAGAGGGATTAACAGCTCAATCTCATATAGTGCGATGATATGTTGGTTTTTGCGCGCATTTACAATTACAATTATTGACGATGTGTGTTTGGGGTGTTTTGTTGTTGGCTAACGTAGGTGGTTTGTGTGCTTTAATGTGCATGCTAATATTACAATTACAATCAATCAATATTTACTTTGTTCATCACAAAATACAGCAAAATACAGTTTTAAAATAATTATAAAGAATGTATTTAGTGGAGCGGTTTGGACTGCAAAATTGTCGACAACCCCTCCCCTCGGTACAACAAACGCAACCACTTCTATTCGAAAGATAGTAATAAATAATTAAAAAAAATGATGGTTGTGGTCAAAAACTTTGGTGGCAGGGGTATTTTTTGGGTCAAAAAATCACGTTTTTGAGCTAAAAACTTAAGAATATAAAGATTTATTAATTTCTTAGCAAAACAAATTTTAATCATCGTGCAATACTAGCCCCAATCTCTGACATTTATATGATAGATTCTGTTTTCGATACAATATATAAAGGGTCTAGAATTTTAGCTCCCCAAATCACCTTTTTTTCCTAAAACAAGCACCTCTTTTTTATCAAATGTCACCACACGGTATTACCGGAACCCTTATGCAAGTATAAAAAACTATACCAATAACAAAAAGGATACCATCAAAATAAGATGTAATATTTTTACCTTAAAAAAATAAAAAAAATATACTTTTTCTTAACTGGCAGCCCACCAAATTTCATTTTTCGGCTTGAGAAATCATACTGCCACCAAATGATTTCAACCACAACATCATTTCCTTAAAGTTAGATATGTGATCCTTCAAATCAAGGGGTTGTGTTTTGTTGTTTAAGGTGGGGAGGAGTAACTCGAAAACCAGAGCACTTTTCAAGGCTCGGACCGCTCCGCTATAAGTGTCGAGTGAAACAAACTTATATATAAATGCTTATTAACAAGGTCCATTTAGTACTGTGGGTTATTGATGATAACCATTAAAACAACATTTTTGTCTTTCTTTGGAATGGAATGGATTGGAGGTTTAAATATAACGACAATGAGGAAGACACAATCCCCCCATTTCATCATCAAAATCGATACTACTTCGGAGGGTATATTTTGGGGCGCCCAAAGACCAATGGGACACGCTACACGCACCTTTCTAAGAAATATAGGTTTGTATGGTTTATTGAGCGCGGCATCCTAAAAAACCGAAGGCTGCAGGGTAGATTACTTGTACAGATGTGGACAAAAGCAGCCAAAATAGGCGCTATGTCATACAGGCAAATACGTATTACATCTAATTAATCTAGCAAATCTTGGCAAGACATAAATGAAAAAACAGTACATTTACTGAATAATAAAAAGAGAAATTAAAATTTATTTTAACTTATTTGTAAGCTACCTGTTTTAGGTTTGTCTGAAATTCTCCACTATATCTACTCCAAAATAAAGTATACCCTCGATAATATGCGCCTACTATGGATGAAGTGCGCGAATTAAATAAAACCAACAGACTACAGCTATCTTGTATTACATAATTTGGATTATTTGGTGTTTGTATCTTTTTGAAATGTTGATGTCCAGTTGTTACAGGGCCCCCCCCCCCAAAGAATTAGCATGATTTATTTCACTTTGAGCAAGCTTAAGTCATAATTAGACATACAAATTATATTAGTCTAAGTAATACCATATTATACCTGGTTTGGTGTGCATAAATGGTGTGTATGTAGCAATTAGAATTCAAGAGAACCGAGGAGAATGTTCTGGAATTTACTTGAGACTAGGAGATCAGACTAGTCTAAAACAAAGGTGATATGTGCGGCTTAGATGGCGCCCTTCTGTATCTACAGGCACAGTGCAGTGTGTGGGTGATGGCTTGACGCTTAATATGGGAACAATGGAGCTGAATCCAGAATTATGATGTAATGACTATATTAGCACCTGACTCATATAGAGGGGACCCAGATCCTTTAGTATTGTTTTTAAGAGGGATTATTAAAGCCCTGGTGAGAGAAGATGAGCAGAGTATCACAAATCATTAATCCAAGGAAGTTGAATACCATCGGACTCAAGTTATTGCAGAGTTTTCAAGTTGACAGTGACAGTAATCACAGTTAACAATGCATAGTCTCCATTGTGGACAGCGTCTTAGTAATCTCAGCTCCAATAGTTGTCGTCTGATTGTGTAGCCGGATTCGGTTTGATTCCGTTGCCTCTGAGTTATCCAAGGATAAAAAAGCTACAGCACTTTTGGACTTTATATTTAGTCGACCTCCAGATCGGGAGTCATTAGAGTGGTTTCTTCAGTAAGGACAAGTCGTCCGTGGACCCGTCCAACATTGGAAATTGGATTTTTGCGCTGGAATATTCGCCAGGACTCTTGCAAGTTCGGCAATCGTGTATCGTAATCTGCTGCAGCCCGCGTCGCGTCACACACAGGTGTAAGTTTAGTAGTCATTAATTAACAACTTTATTATAGATTGCTCTTTGATTCTTTGATACCTAATCGATGTTTGAATGAGATTGATTTAAACACACAATTAAATAAAGACTTTGTTCTAAAATTTGTAATCAAGTTCACAGTGGATTGTCTAGTTATTCAGGAGTATGAACCGTTAGTTTTGAGGGTTGCCTTGGTCAAGGGGACCGTAACACCAGGATTGTGAAGTATTCAGCAACACTGTGATAAAGTAAGGAAAGAATATGTCGTAAATGTAATCATCATACAAATACAATAAATACACCAGTAAAATAGAAACGTTTCCATACGAAGAGAAATAGAAAAAGACTTAAAAACAAAAGTACCCTGTCTATTTACAATATTTTTCCAGTTCCAATAATTTAAATGAGAAAACATTTTTTTTTTTTTTAATATTTGCTTAAAATTTTTGAAAAAAAGGAAAAACGCTTAGTTGGAAAACAAAGGAGAAACTGAACATTACAACAATATCCGTGAAAATATGTCATAACAGGAATCATGCCTGAACGGAATTTGTTAAGAACTTCGAAAATTATTGTGTGTGATAAGAAAATTAACCATGCCGGAAAGCATTCATCAAATGGCATTTCCAGGAAAGTCTCACAGTATAATGAAACAATTACTTGTTTATAAGTATGTCAAGTTTACAGACGAGGCAAGGGAATAGATATTAATGTAAATTCATACATGTTGCGGCTAATCAATATACTATGTAAAGGCGACTCCAGAGATTTTGCAAATATTATTGTTTTGTGTGTAGTAATTAAAAAAATCATTCTAGAACTAAAGATAGTCACCTTTAAAGCTTTACTTTCCAAAGTTAGAGGGAATCTGATTTTTTTGTTTCACGAAGTAAACATACAGTATAACAGCCACAGGCTTACAGTGTATAACAAAAATTCGGATCCGGAATGTATAACCAAAAGTTGTGAATTTCTTTTATGAGGACGTATTCGATTGACATTTGTTATTTCACATAGTGATTTAAAATGAACAGGGATTAGGCATAATGCCAAAAAAAACAACAAAAAAAAAAAAACACGATTTGGTGAAATTGAGTGCGCCCTCTTGGGAAATCTCTGAGGTCAGCCTTTAATGGTGCTTGTGCCTCGGTGGCTTATTGAAAGCCTCTTTACCACACCGGAAACTTTCGATCCAAATTAATTTGACGTGGGCAGTAGCGTTCCTGAGGTAATGGCTAAGATAACTTTTATGCTTGGGTTCCAAATGGACTGGAACGCCAGTGTTAAATAGACTATATTAATGGGCTCAGATACCATAATTGCAGTGCATCACTTTCCCTGCTCGAAACACGTATGTGCAGCAATAACGCGCCGATGAAATAACGTGTATTACAATTCTGCATGGGAAATTATAGAAAGCGAAAATTAAATCCTGTCTTGGTACCTTATACCACCAGCCACGAATAAAAGTCAAATATTATTATCTTCAAATATTTTGTTTAAATGTTTAAAACGACCAGTCGTGGTTGTCCTTTCATATACTTGAAATGTGACAACCAAGCCCGTCATTTCAAAAATATTACCTGAACTATTTTATTGTGCGCGACTGTGCGCACCTTAAGCTTGTCGGACTATCAGTTCAATGAGTCCGTATGACGCTTTTATGGTGCCATATGTTTACCCGCTAGAAGTAAATAAAAAACAATATTACCATTGACCCTAACCCTTTAATATATATTGTATTAACTTTGAGAAGCCGTAAAAGTTAACCTGGATGGTAAACAAGTTTTCTATTCTATACACACTGAAATATTAACTGAAAGCATGTTAACATATTATCTATCGTCTGTAATGCTTTGGGTTGTTTCCCTTGTGTGTGACTTGCCAGACTCAATTTATATAGAATGTTGTGTATGGCAATTGCGACAATCTCATGGTTCCATATCTTAATTCTGTCAGAGAAAATAAGAAGAAAAATATAGATAACCGTGGTTACTCTTCATGTACCTTAACCACAAATTATCTGTTACATTACTTGCATTGATTAAACTCATACAAGTTTGATCTTAAAAGCAGTGAAATAAATGCGAGTGTTCGGAATCAAAGTTCCTTTCAAATAGACGCTAGGTAACACATACGTAATACACACATAATACATGCATAATACATGCACACATGAATAGATACACACATACACATACAGTGTAACACTGTCACAATGTGAATGTATCGTATCACAAGGCGGCTAACACTGTGTACAAATGCCCATAGACATTTCGATATTGATGGTGATAGCGTCACCACTGTGCGATAAGCTACATAATAATTATGCATAAACGCCTTAATGACGTAAACCGGGGGATGACGTAGCGTAATAGCGCACGACTGGACTGGCGAACTAAACAGCTACAGATTTCATGCAGCTCAGTGTGCCGTACGCTCCATTCTCTTGATCGATTGTCCTATCCCGATTTATAGGATCCTGGTATCACTCACACAACAAAACAACAGCATGATTCTAAAAATTACTCGCATCATTTCTCTAATTTGCCACAAATTTACTCCTGTTTTCCTTATTTCTGTACAAATCCACCGCCATCTTGTATCCAATATGTAAGATCAAATAACTTTTGAAACTTAAATTTTGATATGGTTGAAGTAAATTATGAAAATGTTGGAAATTTTATCTACTTGCGATGAACACACTGCCGATGGATAGAGCCATGACACGGCTCTTCCATTGAGTTACGTTACACCCTCTTAAGCTAACCGATGGAAGTGCATGAGGTATAGGAGCTATCAGGGGGAGTAACAGTGGATATATCTAAATCTCTATTCTCAGACTGGGTACAGCCATATTTGGTAAAGACCGCACCATATATGCATTACGGAGGCATTTTGGTCGCATTTATTACTCAATTACGGTTAATGAACATCTTGTTGAATGAATCACTAGTTGGTTTCCAGTGAAGTGTTGGCTCGGGAGAGCCAACATAGAGCATAACAAGGCGGTAATTACTTAAACTAGCGAAAATGGGTCTCTACTCAAACGAGCGGAAATGTGTCTACCCCTCAAGGTCGCGAGCGTTGTAGGATGCGTTGCACGAATCAAACAATCGTTAATTATCTCTAACGTCCCACGAGGAAATCTGACGATCACCGCAAAAAGGGAGCTAGATTATTTTCTTGTTAGATCTAGGGCCAATTTGCCCTAAACCAAGGCACGGGTCCGTTACAGGGGTCCGTTACGTTATTTAAAATGCAGTTAAGGGACGTTAGGGATACAAATTTCGTTGCTATATAGTAAAATAAAGTGTTTTTCTTTAGGAGCTAAAAGTGATTTTAGAGAGATGTTTTAGTTTAAAAACCCGTGGCAATATCGTGTTATAAGACCCACTTTTTTCCCGCAAAACATTCACGTACAAAAGTATAGACCTTATTCGTTGTAATGTATTGGCAGAAAAGAGTGGCCGTGAAAACACGAGAAGGCCAAAAACATAATGTTACCCACATTGTAAGTGTGTTTGTGTAGTAAGTGTGGATAAATGGGTGTATGTAAATACCAACCTAAAATACATGGGTAATATTTAAAAAGTAATTTGGGAAGATGGATGGATGGATGGATGGATGGAGGGAGGGAGGGATGGATG
>JAMKCH010043021.1:0-30121 GCA_023653785.1 Ophioderma brevispina
CCAAAAGTGTTTGTTAGGACCTTAAATGGCGCGAAACGGTTGGTGTAGGGGAAGTTCTGTGGGGTATGCACGGGGGTGTTACATACATACCCTACTATGAAAGAAAGGTAGCGTTTATTCAATGAAATTTCATCACATCCTAAAAGGCACAATGTGGGAGGGTTTGCAAAGGAGTACATTTTGAATATATATTAAAAAAGATGCATACATACATATTTGAATATAATACATCCATACTCAAATAATATATCAACTTGCACAACACTGAAAAGCTCCTCTAAATTACACAGATCTTTCCTGTTTGTTGCACTTCAGAATCTTGGACATTTGCATGGGAAGGCTTTATTTATCTCAGTCGACTTTTTATCGCCCCCATATAGTCCAGAATCGAGAATTTAAATGTAGGTTTCCTTTGTCTTAGTACAAAGATCCCAACCAAACCACTTGCAGGTTATGGGCGCATATCCATGCGGTGACACTCCGGCTGCATATCACTTTAATTCTGGAAACCCTTCGACGATTCAACAAAATAATGAACACAGGAACACACGCACGGCAATATTTTTAAGCATCCATTTTATTATTTTTATCCAAATTTCTTAACATGTAAATAAACCCATGAAAACCCTAAAAGCAAATACATTATACCTGGGCAAAATGGTTACAATGAAAGCCAATATCTGTGTGTGATTGATTTGTTCCACAAGAACGTTCCCTACGTGTGTTTTAAATACATTACAATGCTTAACCATTACATGGCAGCATATAAGTGCAGTCAATCGGAATAAAGTACTTTTGCTTTTAAAGTAAGTCATTCCACCTAATTAGATGAACCAAGATCGCCATTCTTCGGTCCACGTTTGTGACGAAAAACCGGCGATTTTTACTTTCAACCCCATGGCTGTTTTTTGTCAACTTTCCAATCGGTTATTACTTTTTACTTATTAATAAACTCTATTCCCAAACCTCAACCAAAACAATGTTCCACTTTTACCTGATATGTTATTTTGTCATGGGGGGAAAATAAAGTTCGGGAATCACGTTTGACCATCAGAAGGTCACACACATGACCTCAACTTTATTTGCTCCCCATGCCAAAATACCATCTACCAAAATGGGAAACATTAGTTTTGTTTAGGTTTTGACTGAAGGTTATTAATATGTAAAAAGTAATAACAGATTGGTTACTTTGACAAAACAGCAATTGGTGATGAAACAATCGCCTGTTTTAGGTCACAAATGTGACCGAATAATGGCCCAAATCACGTAGCAAAATGACAGACACGGTCTTACCTCTGGTCAACCTTAGTACACATCCGATTAGTAATATCAATTTCAACACGTCAAACCTGCGTGCTTCCACTACAAAGAACTCTATTGGGCTATTGAAGTTGTCGTACTTTGTGAGAGAGTAATTTTTCCATTTAACAACTTCAAACTGTTCTGATGAATACTGAATACTGTGGCAACTATACTCCGTTTACCTTCCTCGAGTCGGTGATGTTAATGCGTTTAGACAGCCGTTTTGTGTGTATATTTTTGCACCGGCTTTATATGCACACGCGTGCGTGCGTGCGTACCAAAGTGCTTCAAATCAACACTTGCGATTTAATGCTGCGTCTTTTGCATTTCACGCTGACATCACTGACTTGAAGGTAAAAGCACTATAGTAGTTAAGAATAAAGCAAATATCTTTATATTGTTAGTATACTACTGTTTTAAGTATAACCAAATAAAGCTTCATCTCAACTGTCTACCAAACATGTAAGTCGGTGAATAACATTTCTTTAAAAAGACTTATGTTAAGAACATCTTAAAAACATCCCTTAAAATATCTTTTCTGTATTCATCTTCAGAATTGTCTTTTAGGAAAATTCCCGAGAACATTTCCTACAAGTACCTTATAAGAATCCAAAAACATTTCTTAGAATAAAAGCTCGCAAGAAAACATCTTGAAGAAATTTTAGAACATTTCTTAAGATACAGGTTAAGAACACCTCTAAGAAAAAACATCTTCAGAATACCTCTTAAGATTTAAACACCTCTTAAGATTTAAACACCTTTCATGTGCAGTTAGGCCTACAAAAATAAGTTTGTTTGTCATAACCCAACTGAGCCCAAAACCTGCCGCCTCAATTCCATTACGGCAAACAAACATTTTTTTCGGCCTTGCGGTACTGCTATACCTTACTTTACAGCCAGCTGGAATTGTAGAAAATACAAGTGTTTCACACAATATTTTCTAATGCAGGAGATGAAGAAAGTGTTTATAGTAATGATTTTTATATGGAGATAGAGCTTATAGCTCTATTTTAGTGTTGATTTTAAGTACATTCTTGTGTTTTATATACCTTTAAGTAGTGTTCCTTCAATAGCATGCCACAGGGTGTATGTTTGTATAACATGTAATTGAGACTGAGTATGTGGGTGTGTTTGTTAGTGTGCTTTTAAATAATTATATTAAATGCCCCTTTTACCTACTCTGTATCATGCACTTATATACCATGTAGATGTGAAGGATATAATGTAATTATGCCAGTAGTCATAATGGCTGGTATTCTGAAAGGAGTGTAACTTTACACCTGGGTTTAAACCAGGGTTAGTCCTACATAAGTGGACCCTTTTTTCCTTCCAAAATACTCTAAAAATATACTGTAATGGGTGAGAAAATTCCTCATGGACGGGCCATTGCCGGCCCGTCCATGAGGAATTTTCTCACCCATTACATTTAAATTTCACAGTATTTTGAAAGAAAAAAGGTCCACTCTTGTAGGACTAACCCTGGTTTAAACCCAGGTCTAAGTTAGACTACCTTTCAGAATACCAGCCAATAACTATTAATGTAAAATGTTCTACAGATGAGTATCACCAAAATTATCTTCGGCTACATGCATTGAACTACTTTGCGATAGTGTAACATGTAACAAAGGACGATAAGCTCAAAATGTAGATAACCCCTTGTTGCACTAACCCTCAACATGCTTTTGACCACATGAAATTAGAGTGTATCCTACATGTGGTAGGATGTATCCTACATGTGGTAGGATGTATTCCTACATGTGGTAGGATGTATCCTACATGAGGTAGGATGTATCCTACATGTGGTAGGATGTATCCTACATGTGGTAGGATGTATCCTACATGTGGTAGGGTGTATCCTACATGTGGTAGGATTATCCTACATGTGGTAGGATGTATCCTACATGTAGTTTTCTTTTTCTTGTTTTTTGCCCTATACGACTTCAATCACCAACTGCATTCACATGCCACATCCACAAGCATGGCCAATGCACGCATGGCTTACAAACATGGATCTACACATACAGTATTTACGTATTGTCTATCAATCCGCTGTACATGTTTTTCTTAATTTATCGGAAAGTGTTTCCTTCAACACTTGAAACAAGCGCTTTTTTTCATATTCATACTGCATCTTAATGATGCATCCAGTCTACAGATTATGTACAAATTACATACAAAATTAAAATGTTTGCAATAAAATGCAGAAATTAAAAAAAATGTTGCTTCTCCTTTTGTTTTTTATCTGTCAGTCCAAAATGTCTTCTTCTGTTGTATATGAAGCTGTGGAGTTTGACCCTTAAACCAGGCTAAAACCAGGCAGTTTTAAGCAACTAAAATTACAATATGCAAAACTGATTAAACACTGATACTGTTCTATTCCTCAAATTACTGTATAAGTGGAAATTTTCGCGAGGTTTTTATTTTCGCGAATTTCACTAGTGAACATAAAAACGCGAAAATAAACACTCGCGAAAATAACTTTTTCAAATAGATTTGTATTGCATTGATGTCAATACCGTGAAATTAAATTCTCGCGCATTTGCCAAAACTTAAAATCGCGAAAATATCTGTACGCGAAAATTTCTACTTATACATTAAACACTCCCACTGGACCAAAAACCAACGCTAACATGGGAAGGCGGCTACCTTTGGTTTAAATAGCTGTAAAACTGAATGAAAACAAAACATATAAAACAACTTGGCAAAAATGTTTCTTCAACATAAACCTCATATCCATTATCAACATAATTTTGGCATCTGGGTGAATGAATAAATTGCATTTCATTATACAATATTAAAAGAGCAATGTATTTATACTCTATAGTACATATAATTATATGGTTTAAAACTGTTTTAAAAAACGCAACAAAGCATACATAAGCAACAGTATCGTGGGTTGGGAAGATGGAAGAACTATTGACACCGTAAAACCTTTTTTGTCATCACATCATGCCTTACTCCAGTATGGCGTTTACACTGGGCAAAAGTTGTTATCAAATTCAATTTTTTTCAATGGCAACTAAGGATTAGCATAAATTAATTGGTGTTGTAGTTGTTTACACTCGCACTGATTTTGAATTCGCATTCAGAAAAATGAATTGCGTGTTTGCTTGGTGATAGGCCGGAAGTGTACGGTCTTGAGTTAGGCGTCAAGCTTAGAAAACTTGAAATCGATAACGACTTTCGTTTACACTTAAAAAAGTTGTAATACAATTTTGACTTATTTGAATTCAGTTCAAATGAATGATGATAAAGTCATCATTGAAATTCAACTTTTTGAATTGTGTCCTAATTACGACTGTACCTGTTTACATTCAAAACAGAAATGAATTCAATTATGGTGAATTTGGCGATGACCTTTGCCCCGTGTAAACGCCCAACAGGATTATTACAGAACAATGCCCAGGAAAAGGGTAGGGAAGTGGTAAAGTGGTGCCTGCAAAAGGCACTTTTCCTAATTGTTACAGGCACCTTTTGTGCCATTTTCTCTTTCTGGGTATGTGCACCTACGAAAATTATGTACGAGAATGCTAGCATGTTAATTACATGGGTTATGGTCCTACAGTTTATACCCGGGACGGACGTAGAAAAGAGGCAAACAGGTGCCCACAACTGGCACTTTTCCTACCTGCTGTAGACACTTCTCAGCCTTTTTTCTATTTCTTTTCTGGGTAGTGACTTCACGGTATGCACCCTTATGAAATTGCATGTGAGAATGCTGGTGTAATGTGATGTCAAACATATGTCACATGGCATATACCTACAGCTTATACTCGGGAAAGGGGGCCAAAAGGTGCCTACAACTGGCTTTTTTCTATCTGTTGCAGGCACTTTTCAGCCTTTCATTGGTTTTCTTTCTGGGTGGAGACTTCAGGGCATGCACCCTTATGAACATTGTTTATGACAATGCCAGTGTGATGGCAATCAATTCATACCCAGGAAAAAGGGCTAGAAGGTGCCCGCAACTGGCACCTTTTCTACCTGTTGTAGGCACCTTCCTGCCCTTTTCCCTGCTTCTTCTCAGGATAGAAACTTCAGGATATGCACTATATGAACATTGTGAATGACATGCCAGTGTGATGTCAATCACATGAACTATACCTACAGTTGATATCCAAGAACAAGGCAGTAGAGAGGGCAATAAGGTGCCCACAATCTGCACTTTTTGTACCAGTTGAGGCCACCTTTTTTCCATTTTTTTTTCTGCGTTCTCACAGATAAAGGTTCAGGGCATGTATCCTTGTGTATGGCAATACCAGTATGATGCCCATCACATGGTTTATACCTACATTGGATGAGCCCGAAAAAAAGGACAAATAGGACAAAGGGTGCCCACAATTGGAACTTTTTCTAGGCTTATTAATTCGAAAACGAAACATGCTCAGTGCGCACCCATTGGATTACACTCTTTATTCAGTCATAGTATAAAAATGTCTGATAACGGTAATAAAGCGTGCATCCCACTGGGTGCCTTGAGCCCTGGTTTCCCTCTCGTTTCGTCGAATACATAACCCCTTTTTCTACTGTTGGAGGGCACCTTTCGGCCCTTTCAGCTTTCTTCCTGGGTATGGGACCCCTACCAGACTTGAGCTCATCATTGATTATGCACTACTCCAAGTGCTGTTTCACCTCAGTTGTAAACACTTAAGTAGTAATGCAAGACAATCTGAAAAAAGATTAATTTTCTGTTGCCTGGTTACAACCCTTCTTCCCTGTACTTTGGGACCTGGGCAACTATGTCAACATGGCCCCAAAAGAAATTAATACAACACGCCTTAATGGCATATATGGTTATATGAATACAATATACCAGGTTGAAATATTTATATACTCTTTCGTCATGGAATGTAGCTACAAAAAAAAAATCATTTTTAGGCTTATCACCCTTAAGAATTTAAATAAGAGCGCCTAAAAAAGAAACATTTTTTTCATAAAAAATTTAGTTACTGATAAATTAGTACATTCCAATTAACTTCAGCCAAATTCATAGAAAATTAGAGAACAAATTGTCTATAGGCCATAAAAAGAAGTGAACTAAACAGCTCTTTAATTAAAACAATACATTCTAATTAATCACCTTTCTCCATTTTATTAACTAACTTTTCTCCCATTTTTTTTTTCGTTGTTTTCCCACATTAAGCACCCAAAAATCACCAAGTATACAAATGCTGCCTCTACATTTTCATTTGTACGGGCCAAATCTCTCTTATGGCAACAAATGGTAAAAGCTGCAATAAAAAAAGGCGTGATAACAAAATAAATGCCTCACAATCTCTATTCTTTGGTTCTGTGATAGGACAGAAATACATTTACTGATGTTCTAAACTTTGGATTGGGTCTGGCCATCAATAACAAAAGCATAACAAGTTAGGTTTGTTATAAACAGATCATTTGTGCGGGTTATAGTGAAATCATGTCACAACCTGTACAGAAATTAAATATGTAAAAAAGTGGTGTTATACTTGAGGTGCAAACAAAATGAATACTTTTGCTAATGATAACATTAAAGCTTAGCACCTCACTAAGTATGAGTAAATATAATAAACCTACACAAAATAATGCATACAAAAATATTGGTCTCCATATGAATATGTACGATAAAAGAGCAAAAACACTGGGTGCCATTTTGGACCCCCCATTTCTTGCTATTTTACAAAGACGCCCTCTTCAAATGGGGTTGAACCTGTAACAAGACCCCATAAATCTTTGCAACACTTGTCATAAAACAGTGCAGTTATGTACTTATTGTCATATAGAGCTTACAGCCCGTTTTTGCAATTCAAAAAGTCGATCCTAACTTTGTTTTGAAAGTCTCCAAGCTTCAGGTCCGTTAATACAATATAATCATTAAAATTCATATCATAATGTAACATATTGCTATGAACATAAAGTGTCCTATACACTGCAATGCTATTAACATACATAACAGGGCTCGACATAAGACGGAATACAGTCAAGAAACCACAAGACCGTGGTGATGAGCCCTTGACTTAACTCTTGGGGCCCACAACTTCTGACCACTGTGACTGCATTAAGTTGCCACAGAGAGATGTACGGGAGAGAGGAGGTGTATCGCTTCGAGACTCGCTAGATAACCTTGTTTTATCCCTTCAAACTATTGTTCACGCACTTATCCAATCCACTTGAAGGCCTTCCCGGATCTGTGCGACTGCTCCACACTCGATCGATCGCTATGGTATCGTTACTGGAGGAAATACATAGCGTGTACATGTGCACATTGTGGCTTGTGTTTCTAGAAGTTATTTTTCTAACCAGCGTTTTACCCGACTTCCGGGTTTGCATACAGTCGTATTACGTGTCTTCGAAGCAATTTTTACTCCAAAAAGGAGGAATATTTATTGAACTCCCATCAAAAGCGGCCAGAATTTTCGATTGATTTTGATGTTTTTGAAATAGTGATTCATAGGCAATGTTTGTAGTATAATTTGACGAATTCGAGGAGATATGTCCTGTTTTTTCGACCATTCTCAAGTTCGATAAGTTCCGTGAATGAAACCACGGGGAAACGAAGGCGATGGTTGCCTTTATTCCAAATTCAGCGACCTTTTCGGTGACAAGTAAGAGACAAAATTTTTGTCTAGTGGAGTTGAAATGGGCACGAGTTGCTATTTGATTTTTTGCTTGTTTTAGGTATCTTGTATGCATGCGCGTTACACCAAATTGAGCCCGGATTCACGTTTAGGAGCTTTTAGGCTCATCTCGGCCATGTAGGTCGTACAGTGGGATTTCCGGGGCATTTTTGAGGCCAAATATGGTAGCAGGAATAAGGTGTGAATTTAGCTATAGATATGAGGATTATCAGGTATTGGGAATTATATAATATCTAAATATACCTATTAGACGGCATTATGCAAAGCGCATGAAAATAAAATTGTAATAAAAGAAAAAGTGTTGTCTGGGTCACGAGTGATCTTGGTGTTTTTTTTCCTTAGTACGTGGTCTATAGGCTAACTCTTCATATTTGCCTATTTGTACAAGTCATACAAGTTTTAATTTAAGATTTACAGCTATTTACACCATGAGTTCGTCGCTAATAATTAAAAGGCCAACATATAATGTTCTCCCGAATTAATTTTGTGTGTGTTTACTTTTCAATGCATTGTCACCGCGTGAAACACAAAATGACATTACCAAAATGTTAAGTTTAAAAATATCCCCCATCTGCATTTACAAAACCACAGCAGAATTGAGCGGCCATTGGGTGGTCTCAAAAATGACATTAAGGGAGAATTGGTATAAGATTTGAATTTTGATACCTCGAATGGATGATTTTTCATTGGGACGCAGCCGCCGGCGCGGCGGGCGTTTCCCACAGTGGCCCCGGCAAAGGTCCCCGTCAAATTTGATCATACTACGCGTGCGTTTCACTTATGCCGAATCTTTGTATCGATATCTTTCATGAATTTACGATCAATCTTCATCAACAAATATCGCATAGTTTCTGTAGTAGGAGTCTTATTTCCCATATTTTCAGTGCGAACAGTGAAACTACATATTCGAAATGAGCGGTCATTGCTGCATGCTGTGAGTTTGTTGTTTACATTGGAAACCTATGATGTGCGCGCAGGCGTCGTGCACGACCTCTGACCCAAATCTGCGATTATCAAACCTCCCCGGGACTTTGTGACTTAATTACTAATTGGGTACTTGAAAATTTCAATAAGCGGAACTCCCGCGGGTCGCACACATTGTTTTGAAGTGCGGCGATTTAAAAACCCCAATCTCCCTCTTCCTTAAATCTTCGCTGGTTGCCAGCATCCCTCCAACTATGTCCTTGCAAACTTAAGGGCCCAATTCCAAGACTCAGAACAGCCTCAGGAATTTTGGCTCATTTCAAGACTTAAATTTGTTCAGAAGAGTCCCACAATTAATAACAACCAAAATAAGAGTAATACTGAAATTAACCCTCATTATTTCAATGGAGTGCGTATTCCAGCTTGCCAAATGTTAATTAATGATTTAATATTTTTAATTTTTTGATTTTTTATAAACAAACAAATGCCAAGAAAAATATGTTCTTTATGCAAGCGTCAGTTTTAATCTTGAACAACTCTCTACTCAAGGCTCGACCCTTCATTGGTGTTGATTCGATGTTGAAGTCTTGACAGCCAAAATTATTTCAAGTGAAGTCATAAGCAGGATAAATCCTTGATGTTGAAAATTATCTACATTAGTATAGATTAATTTTAGGTAAAGCTTCTGCATTAAAGGATACATTCTTCATTAGGATTCACTTGAAAAAAAAACATTATGGCCGTCAAGACTTTACGCTCCATCAGCACCACGAAAAGACCAGCTTGAGAGTTGTTGTCAAGATGAAATCTGAAACCTGCATTGCCCATTCAGTTCTTTCACAAGTTGTTTATCTTACAAATTAATTTCAAAAATTATTAATTTTTTAGTTTTTTGAAAAAAACATGTCATCATTTGATTTTCGAAGGAAACACGATGTTGACTATACAAGTCATTAATTATAAAAAACATCTATGTTTCAACAAGAACCTAAACACAGCTTAAAAAAATAGTGACATCACATGTAGTGCCCATCATTAAATCTGCCACAATGAAGGCAAAATCTCTGGCAACTGGTACGCATATAAAATGTTCGGTATGTCATTCAGCCCAGTGAATCCAAATTTTGTACAGATATCATTTAATATATACACACCTAAAGTGCGTTCAGGAAACAAAAAAGAGAGGGTTCTGTTTGAAGAATTCTATCTGATTTGTCATCTCCAAAAAGGTGGATTGTATCAAGGTGTTTGTTTATTAAAGAGGAAACTGGGGGTGATGATTAGCTAGGTACTGACTATAGCAATTTTTCTATTATATTCACACTGTGAGACGATGACACCAAAAGCGCTATGTCCTAAATTAAAAATCGTAACTAGATGTCACAGTGTTCCTATCAAACGAAACAAGCTATATAGCAATTTATCACAGTAAACGTAAACGTTTCTTATAGAAGTCCCAAGTATGCAAATGATGGTATTACATGCACTGTATAGTATTGTGAGTAGTTGGCTTGAAGGAATCAAGGGTGGGTCAATGCTCATTTGCAACTTGGGACTTATATATGAAACATATCCTTTATCACAGCCACTGTGGTCACACTCTCCAATGTCGGTGTTTCTTTCCGTGAAAGTGACACATGAACATCCCTTCAGGTCAAAGTTCAAATAGCCTAAGCACAATGAGAAATGTGTCTCTCAGAAGCGTTATGGGTTGATAGGAGACTACATCATGATCTCTCAACCAAAAGGCCCAAATCTAGTTTGTATAACTTGAAGAGATTGTGGCCAAACATTATTCTAGTTGCTATGTGTCATTTCATCATTATGGTTGGCAATTATTAATTCCATATTACATACTTTACTGACTCGGCCCTTTTGAAGTGGAAGAAAGATTTGGTGTTGGGGACCATTGATAACGAAAAAGTACGCCAAAACGAGAAAGGAAAATTTACATCTCATGATAGCTGCAAGGATGGTCAATTTTACATTATTTACAACAATATTCTTCCTCCAATTTTGTTTTTCAACCGGTCCATATAAGGAGATAAGGTTTTGTCAAAAAGTCTTGTATAGTACATTTTTAAACTTGAAAAATGTTTGACAGAAAGAAATTGAGGAGAGTGTAGTAATAAAAGGCATTTGTTTTATTAGTTTGGTTGCTGCACATTGGTTGCCAACTCATTAAACTCACCAATCGACATAGTGGCACATGAGTTCCATCAACAATAGTGCACTGAAGCATTAACGTTAATTTTTTGATATTGTCTGATTCGTGAAGCTTGTGTAGGACTAACTACCCTTTAAGGTTCATCGTATGCGGCTACAGGACAGAGGGAATAATTTTAAATACAAGGTTGATTTCCTGTGGGCTCTCTTTTAAAATCAACCACTTCCAATTATTTTAATAGGGGAAAACTGGAAATAAAACTTTAGATGTGCGAGAGATTGGCATTATTCCTAGAGTTCCCAGGCGCACCAAATTGTTGATGAAATCTCACACATGCGCAATAGTTCTGTTACTTATAGATGCGGGTGTGCTGAAATAAAGAATCTTAGTTCTTGGTAGGATTATAAGGAATTTTGTAATTAGAAAATATTATGGGATCCCGTAATCGTTTTCAACGGCGCGGGAAACGCCTCCTCGGGAAAATAGCGCCATGTACGTGTCTACGCTCAATCCATAGTTGTTTTATTGGTTCGGCAAGGCAAGTTAGAGGTATCTTCTCGAGGTGGTACTATTTCATCATGACGGAACATAAAAGTAGCATTCCAGCTTGCCGTTAAGTCCAATGGGTGAGCCCAATTGTAGTTACAAAAGCGATTATTTTATGATAAATACGCATTTCTTAGCATTCTCGTCGCAAGGTATAGATTTTCCTAGACCAATTACCAACGTAATGTGCCAAAATATCAAACCTTTGAAAATTGGGGCGCTTCAAAAATGTGCCTGATTAGTGCTTGTTTAAATGTTTTTTTCATGTACCCTTTGGTTATTCTGAATATTGTCTGTGTTATGTTGGTTAGGCGTGTGTTCGTATGCTTGCTGTGGCGCAACTATACAAAAAAAAATCCAGGGTTCGATGGGGACCCTTGCAAAAGTAAGCATAAGAGTATATAAACAATCTATTGTAGTTAAGACACGACTATGAAACATCATCCGTCTGATAGTAAGTGAGAGTGAGAGTATTCGTGATGAAACTCGAAGAGCGGTTCAAGGAGGTCTAACCCTTGGTTTTTTTAGCTCTCATGTTAATTGGATTGAGCACTCGTAATCCTAAAGACGTCACTGTAAATAAATGTTATATTACGCCGCTCTACTAGTAGTGGTTGAGCACTCTCGATATTTGCAGAGTACAGACCAATGCTCGGCAATGGCTTGGTCGTAAATCCTCGGTATATAACCAAAGGAATCTTATCAGTCCTGAAGATAACCTCTGTCCATCAGTCAAGACGATGGGGGGGTGTCCCTCGATGGACCCTAATATTCCACAGTATATCAGTTACGGGCTATAATCGCACACGATTTTAGGCTGTCGCACATGTCACCTTGAGGACCCACATGTTGGAATTTATTGATCCCAGCAATTTTGGCTTCAAAGACAACAGAAGACTAATTAAACAAGCTTTTCACTCACGTGGACATATAAAATATAATAATTCCTGCAATAATTCCCAGATTTCAGGGGCAGTTGTTTTCCTGCAAAATGGCCGCCCGTAATAACAAGACAGGGGGATGCCGACTAGTATCACGATTCCGTAGCGCTTATAGGAATATCGCGAGGTTGGAAAAGCAACATTTTAGCGAGTGTTAAGTATCAATGGGGTCATTCATGCGCTAATGGTTGTCTTTCAGCTTTAAGTTGTGTTTTTTTTTTGATAGCAAAGATTAAAGAGATAATTATAACTCCGGGTTTGGTGAATTTGCTTCGCAAGGGTGCACTAATTCCGTGGGAACATTTTGACGTTTCTTAGCCTATGTGCGTTAAATGTGATTTGATATTGATTTTCATTTAAACAGAGTGTGTTTCTAGTAAGAAAAATCTATTAAGAATGACAATCCGAATCCCAAAACCTGAAATGACAGAGTAATTTTGATTTTTGTTTTTCAAAACTCAGGAACAACTTCTGTTCTGAATGGGCATGATCATGTCATGAATTAATGATAGGGACTGAGTCCAGGCATTTGGACACCCAAAACACTCTGAAAAGTTCCATAAGCCTAAGAAAAAGTAGTAGTAGTATAGTTTTATGTTGAGTGTAGGGGCCTACTGTGCCTCCCGCAATATTCGACGTATCAATGGACTTTACATTTTTATGATAATTCGTAATTAGATGTAGGTAGATACTGATCGGTCGCCGTTCCCTCGCAAAAGCAAAAAAAGGCTTAGGGTGAGTTATGGACTTCTTGTGATAAAGGGTGTTTTATATAAACGGGTGTGGTGTAAACTATTAAAGGGGGGTTTGAAACAACCATGCCCACTGATGTGTAAAAGCGTTCCATCAAAAAAGATCCCCATCGAAAGGATTAAGGGCGGGGTATGGGGTCTCTGAAGCAGTGAACTTTGAAGTGATTTTCTTACTTTTACCTAAATAGTGAGTCCTATACATGTTACCACATCATATTGTAGCCATGTCACAAAGTTTTAAAATTCATGTCCTTTTTGATCTGGGTTTGCCTGGTCAACACACCTACGGCTTGCTGGCATAACACTAGAACGGACTTAACTAAATAACTAAAACAAAGGCTACTGGGCGAAACCGGGGTGGCATGTTGCAGAGGGTACATACGCAGTGAGTGAACCTTGAAGCGGGGATGTTTGATACCGTTGCAATGGCAACCGGCAATCGACCATCACATCATTTCACATTTCACCAATCAAATAATTTGGAAAAACAATTTGAAAAATCGGCTTCAAGGTGTTCATAGGCCCTATATGTGCTGAATATGTGTGCCAAAATTCATGTGCATAGCATGTAGCTTTCTCTAGTTACGTTCGTTTTCGTTGTGGTTGTTTGACGGATTGTAACGAAACAGGTTAAGACCCGGAAAATTTAGACAAATTGAGGGCGCCTGTTGATGTGAAATATGGATTGGTTTTTAAATTAATTTTATAATGAATATCATAATATTAATGAAAAAGAATATAAAAATCGGTTGCATCCATGTCCGTAATTAATTTTAAAATAATTTTCAAATATGCAGGGTGAGAATAACAATAAAATACTAAAAAATCACTTACCCAGTACATTAATTACTGTAAATTAGGACCAAATAATATGAGTAGTATTTACTTTGCGTAGCAAAATAATCTGTTAAAATGGCGTATAAATAATATCTTTTAAATATTTTAAATATAAACCATTTAAATTTTCACAGATAACGTATAGAGAGGACTATTGCGTTTTTGGCCAAATTCTCGCGTACACTGCCTTCACTGTGATCAAGCCATATCTCGGGGGGAACAGGAAAAGTCTGATTGCGATCGATAAAAGCAGTTTGTAGATTACAATCTACACAATTAAGCCCAATTGCACTATCTCATTTTCGTCGTAAATGGCAACAATTGTACCAAAGTCAGACCCCATACCCCCATTAAGCTGAGAAATGTTTCGTGGGTCAAAAATCGAGCACTGGGAGCAAATTACGAAATTCAGGACTAGGTTAACATTGAACAATATATTTGCAATCAAAATCGCCCATTTTCTCTCTCGTAGCGAAACTAAGGTAAAAATATATTGAGTGTCTAAATCTACATGAAATTACTATTATGCCACGTATTTGGGGTGCCTCAAAAATCTCTCTTTACACATTTTAATGTGTGTGACCGAACACAAAATCCCTCTGCTCCACATTTCAAGATTGCACTGAAAATTCAGCACAGACCTGGACTCACTGTTAAGAATTCCATTAAAAATGGGAGGCCACTTCAATTCTTGTAAACTTACATGTAAATGTAGACCCCAAATTAATTAGCTTCAATTCCTATTGCTTTCAGTTTTAGGCATAAGAGCTATTAAAAAATCACATATTTTCATAAAAAATCCAGCATAGTAGAGATGGTGGCAAATTCTGGAATAGCATAACATGAACACAGATTGAAGAGGCAGCCGTTTCTGGAATTAACTACCCCACTCTTGGTTAATTATAGCCATACTTGTTTATGGTAAGTGTAATTCCACACCGGCGCTGCGAAAGTGTTTTCCAACAGCAATACCATTTTGGGGTTTCTTTAAAAAAAGATCACCCTAGTCCAGATGGTACTACCAGTTTATGTCAAAGATCTTTACCGGGATTACAAATAAATCCATGCATGGCAATGTGAGCCTTGCCGAGTATATTTACTATATTACTGCATTTGTGACTGAATTAAATGGATGGAGGGTTCAAATAAAAAAAAATAAACCCCACTGGTGTGATTATTTGCTTGGTAATCTATGTAATATTCCAAAGCTGTTGGACCCAGGCAAAATTGTCTTTATTTGTTGAGCAATTTAAACGATGGCGGACCACAATTTTGACCAAACTGATTAAGTAGGGAAATGAAAGAGTATTACCCATCAAAAATCAGAAAAACAGAAAAAGCCATTGCGGGATCCCTATGGCCTACAGGTAAATGTTGATATAGCGCCATCTATATGCCTATTCCCATATAAAGAAATTGTAAAACTAGCTTTTTATGAAAAATGATATTGCCCGCAATGAAATTTCATAACTTACACAGGATGTCGATACTGGTATAAATACTCCAAATCAGTTGTCAAAAGTGTGTCGCCGTTGATATTTTTTAGTTTTATTCTCGTTTTGTCATAAATAAATTGAGACTCTCAAACAGCTGTGATTCCAACTCGTTATACATAATGTTTATTCGTTCTTTGCACTGCCACAGATAGATATGAGCTCCCCCCCCCGACCTATGAAACGGAAGGAGTAAGCTCAAAGTGTAGAGTGGGAGGGAAGAAAGAGTTAAAAAATCAGTGTCAAAATGATGGGGGCAGAGTGTTATTTTTGGCAAATGTAAAGGTGGTTTGGTTAGATGAAAAAGGTTGTGGCACAACTGATGTTGCGGAGGAAAAGCCATTTCTTGCAAGAAAATCAAATGATACTGTCTTAAATTATGCTGCTTTGGAAAGCAATGAGGGCTCTTAGAAATTTTAGAACTGGGGGACATCTAAGACCCGAAACAAATTTAAGAATTTTGAGTGGACCTGCATTAGAGATATGACAGACCGGTATTTGAATATATAGAGGTTCTCTCAAATAGAGCAGTGGTATTTGAGCCTCCATCAACATTCTGAAGCAGCAGCCTTACGTGCACTACAAACCAAGCTTGAAATACTTCTTACTCCTCAAGTGTCCCAGCTTAAAATTAACGACCCCAGGGAATCACCCCCTCTTGGTTCTTGAATTAACTCCAGGACTATTTCTACCTTTCTAAATTCATGATGCAAAACTCTCAGGGTCATGACGACGCCGTCACTTCGAGTCAATCAGCCAGCCAGTCGTTTAGCAGGACACATGACAGGAACAGGCCGTTGAAGGGATAGGAAAACGGACAAAGAGTATGAAACACAAATTTTATGGAATGACCTACTTACAGACTGACAATTACTCTTGGCGGTTTGTCAATGTCTCCTTCTCAATTTCCCAAAAGGCGTGCCAGGTCAAACCTTGGGGAGGTGTGAAGGCAAATTATGACTTGTTTGGTCACAAAATACTTTGGGCCATTTTTTAAATTGAAGATTTTGATATTTTTGGTTATTGCAAGTAGGTTTTCTTGTTGCTTATTAGTTAGACGTGTATAGTGTAATTGAGTTGTTTTTGATTTTAATTCATTATAATTGGCAGGCATATGCTGTTTGAATGGGTTGTTAGAGTCAAGCGTGACACAATATGACTTCTTGTTATGATTGTTTTATAGGGTATTCAGTAAAGATGAAACTTTTATTCCTTTGTCACTTAATTCTTTTTGAATCATCAAAGGTGACATTTCACTTCTTAAAACAGGCTCCGTTGCCATGCTGTGTTACCAAAGCTTGGATTGTGATCTTGACCTTCTGGTTTTAACTCTGAATTCTTGGAAAGGCTTGTTGCCATTGTATAGTGAACAGACTATAGTATGGTGATGTGATGTGGATGTGATCGCATTATGATGTTCTTGTGTATGCTGCAGTGATGCATGTGTTGTTGCATGTGATTATGAATGATGTCCATTTGTGATAGGCATGTGTACTTTCAAAGCTCATGGTTCATATCACAGGACAACAGGCTGTGTAGTTGGGCATGATCTAAAAACTAAGAATAAACAAAATCAGGTACTATGCTGGTGAGTGTTTGTGCGGAAAGTCATGTTTATACATGATTACCCTTTTAATCCATGATGGGTAATTCTTTGTCAATAATGAAAAGATGGGAAGGTAAGACGTAAAGGAAAGATGGAAATCATAAAATATGCACATTGGGGGTACTGGTATGAGGTAAATTAAATATATTTATAATAGCAACATGCACGCATGCAGGTACGCAAATGTGAAATGATAATCACGTGATACAGTGCGTACGGCGTCCAACACAAACGAATACGCACTGCTAAGGCCACTCAGAGCGCAGTAAGTAACAATGGAATGATTGATTACAAAAGTAGGGTAGTTGGTAGTTGGTTAGATAAAATTACCATCATTTAGATCTATCTTGCTAACAGCTTGTTATTTTGAATAAAGTGTTAAAGAATGGAATAAAGGTATGTTTTCAGTCTTTACTGTGTGTCTATCTGTTTTTCATAGCAAATGGGCTACAGCCTATGTTGGCATTTAAAAAACCAAATTGGCTGCGCCGGTTTGTTCAAAATAATGCTGTGCCTTGTGATATGACACGATAGGATTATGACAGAGGCTAAAAAACGATATTATATTATCTCGAAATCAATTCAATGGAATTCTGATTTCAGTAGAAGTTTGGACTAACCCTGTGATCCCTATTGTAAAATTAAAGTCGACCTCCTAAGCCGAGAGATGAGCTTTACTGGCATTTCAAATTGTCATTGGAGAGACCTATACAGGTTAATAATTGGCTGTACCTTCAATGATTATAGATTTGACAATGTGATTTGGATATGATGGCAGTAATGTGCAAGTGGTTAACCAGTGATCAGCATGTGATATGCATGCATATATCCTTTCAAGGTCATAGTTCCATTTTCTTGCAGTAAACAGACTATAGTTTCATTTCATATTCCATTTAAATTTGAGTAATGTAGCATTTAATATCTGTGGGTGTTGCCGTAGTAAATTGCCCCATTTCAGAATGTGAGAACAAAACTATGTATTTCAATTGATCAAGTGAAACAAGATATTTGCAATTAGAGGGTGGGTGAGTTTGAAACGGCTAATAAAAAAAGACAAAGTGTCATTTTTCCCATTGGCATATTTTTTTTAGTAACTCTTGGGAAGAGCCATCGCATTTATCATTCATCCCAGAACCACAGGATTTACTGGAAGTGGTCAAGATTGGTGTATGATGGAAGAACTCTTTTCTATTTACCATGCAAAATTTTAGGCTTAAAGATGGTTTGTTAGATGTTATGACACAAAAAATGTGCCCCCATTTGGTCAACCAATATTTAATTTTACAATGTTTTACGGCATTTTGTTATAGTCAGCTGGAAACTGATAAATGCTATTGACAGAGGGAAAGGGACCCAGGATTTGTTTTTTTTTTTTTTTTTTGATGGACGCACTCGGCACCCCTCTCAACCATACCACATTTTTTGTTCAGACCACAGGGCGACGACCTATGTTTTGGGGTGCCATAAACTTGGGTCCACCCTGTCATCTTAACAATTGGTCGAAAAATGCTTATATGTTTATAATCTGTTGATTTGTGTGTTACTCAATTATGGACGTTAAGTCTGTATCGTCATTATTATTATCATTAATTAAACGTTCATTATTCCATGATCAAACTAGTATGTATTTCTTGTAAAATAGTACAATTACCCACCAAGGAAAATCAAACCATTTTGAGAGTTTTTACCAGGATGTTTCTGTGGTATGGCTTGTCAATGTAGCTGAATTGTAGCCATGAATACAAGTGAATATGTTTTGACAGGCAGCTAAAATCTCAGTCTTCAGGGATGAGTATAGTGACGTTTCACATTTCCTTGTTTAACAATATGAGCAGTGACAGTCAAGCAACTGTTTGAACTAATATGCCAGTATGGATGACGGGTTTTTTTTATAGCATTTGTATTTATCGTAGAACCGCGGAAAATGAGATAGTGAGTTTTTGATTGCGTTACTATCATTATTTGGTTTATAATTTTGTTTGAAAGTGCGATTTTAGTTTGCTAAAGGCGCATCTTCGTTTAACAGAGTTGTTCGTACAGGCAACGGTTGTCTAGCTCGAGAACTCGATCCCCAACAATACCACCATGGTAGTGTTCTGTAAGGCCCCGAGTCTGGTACTTTGTTATAGAGTTGAGGGGAAAACAGAGATATGCCCAAACATATGTAGCAAGTGACTTGGATAGTCACAGAGATTACGAATCAAAATACTGTTTTGTACTTATCGGCATCCTCTATTCAATATTACTGATACGAACACAATTGGACGTGGCTATATCTGGCCCCCCGTTGGTCATCATGCTGCCTGCCCCTCATCCTCAAAGTCAGAGTCCCGCCTAATTCTGCTCTCACAGTATCAGAAGACGCCATGAGGAATCGTTTTTGAAACGGTGAATCGTGTCACTTTTCAATGAACCCTTGAAGCTGCATATTATAACCCTAAACTTTCCGGCGCCGACAGCCCATGCATCATGAATAAATAACAGTGTGATAGTAGAAAGGAAAAAACGCACGGGCGGTGTGCGACATTTGGTATCTTTTTTCTGCGATCTCTTCTGAGCGACCCTAAACTACTTTTTTTTAATATATGGATTAATATTGACTAATAGTTTGTTTTGGTTTTGTCTAATTACACCACTCCACGGTTCGATTTGGAACAGAGATTTTATGATTGTTTTTTGAATTTTAGTCATTAAAAAGGATATCCGTTAACGACCGGGGATGGAATTAGAGTAAAAACCGTGTTGTAATCGGGGAGTCTGTTTTTACAGGGGCTCTGGCTAGGTGGTGACTTCAAATTTAGACGCACCCAACTGTTAGACAAGTTCACCAAAAAGTAACATAGCAGTTGGTTGTTTGTTAAGCAGGTTATTGATTACCACCCAAACTGGTGATATAAATTATAGTTTATTTTGGTGAAAAAAAATCAAATGTTCCCCTATTCTACACTATGGCAAATGAACGTCATTCTAGGTATGTTGGTACTCATGTAGGTATCAAAGGAAGAATAGGAAATCCCAAATATCCAAATCAAGCATCTTTGGTATCCTGTTTCGTGCTAGGCATGTCGGTACTTCTCTCCCGAAAAAGTGGGCAGGGGATGGTTTGCCAACACTTGCACCCCCCCACCACCGCCATCCATCACTTTGGGATCCCTGTATCTTCCCTATACCCGGTGGATCTTTGTTTTTGCTCGAAAAGGAGGGCAAAATGTAAATTGACAGTTATACAGTGGGAGGGGGGTTTTCACAACGATCGTGCTTGATTTTGGCCATTGAGTGATTCCAAACGGTCTTTCGGGAATTCTTACGTGTATTTTCTACGGCACGCCCGGTCCCAGTGACATTGGCAAACTCACCTTTTAAACCTTCCTTCAATACGTCTTAGTAATATTATGATAATTTTAATAAAAATTATTGACTTCAAAATCCGTCGGGGTTAGTGATTAACCCCGCTGTAAAATAATTGTATTTCCAATCACGGTCATGTTTATATTTAAATATTCGTGACCATCACTGACCTTACGTCCAAACTGTATGTGACTGTTGATATGCGTAAGAGCGCCCTCCTACCGTAAAGTCTTTTGAATAGACTAGCACTCGGTTACACCTGAGTTCATGGCCGTCTGTTGCTTTGTTAGGGCCGTTGGCATGTCCCTACCCCCCTGCAGTATTTCATTAAATAATTTGGCACCAAAAGAGGGTTTACGCAAGGGCCACCAAAAAAAACCCCCCCTTCCTGAAGGAGGGGGGCTAACGCCCCCCCCCCCTTCGGTAGACGAGGTTAAGGGTTAGTCCGCGATTTGCTAGTCCGAAACCTCGAAAAAATTATCAAAATTCCTATTTATATTTTTTACTGGCATGGATATGTGAACATAACCTGCAGTGGTTTTGGGGGCTTGAAATCCCGTGTGTAAAGGACAAGGGCAGTACTTTTCAATCCGATTTGTAATTTTCTATACGTGCGCATCAAATTCCGACTTGAGGATAAAAAAAAAAAAAAACCTTTCCCGGTGATTACAGATTTTCAGCGTCAACTGTGCACCATGATCAATACAGTTTGACCGCAAACAACCAACATTATTGATCTCTGTTTTATTCTGTACTGGTGTAAACCACAATCACCTGCTTTTTGAGTAAATTGGTGAGACGCCGTCGGTTGTATGTCCTATTTGCTGGAGACTGGACTGACAAATTTCCTCAAACGTAATTTTTTTCACTATTTGGTGGTTTGCCTCTACATTAACCCCATTGCACACACCTATTTCATATTTGTGAGTTTAAAAAATGCATTTCCACATTTTGTTTCGATTCTCTCGCATTATCGCTGCTAATGCCTTTAAATAAGGCCCCTATGATATTCTGCTCCTGGTATTGGTTTACAGGTATTTTTTTGGGTTATTATAGTTTGCGGAGACATGGTACCATGGCACATAGCTAAAGCAGGGACAAATTGGCCGACCAATTGCGCGTATATCAATGTTTGTCAATCGCGTCGGCGCAAACTGGATTGTTTGAATGGTTATGGTCGGGTTTTCGACACCGAACGCATAATTCACGTAGGTTAACTTTTCTGTGTCAATAAGCTTTAATTGTTCACAGCTTATTCTTTCACTCAGCCTGGCCGACATTTATTCTGCACCGTTAAATTACGTCAGACGCGCAATTGTTCGTCTTATTCTGTCCCCGACTAATAGGAGGTTGCGGAGATTCATAAGGCTAGTCGCCCATTGTGCGTGCGGTTATCGTTTTTTTTCCGCCTCTCGACGTTTTTAACTCATGAGGATAAACGTTATTGTGTGTGTGATGAAACCCAATCAATTCAAGCATATCGCGCAGAGTGAGTTTGTTTTTCGAAGTGGCCGGGTAGTAAAAACAGTATTGGTTTACTCATTAAAAACCGTAATATAATAACGTTTGCCACTTTTACACATTTTTGTTGAAATATTGAGCAATGATGCAAAAGAATAGGCTTTTAAAAGCTTACGTGGTGAAACTTTTGTAGTCATGTGTATGTTTTTATACAATATGTGACCTGCTTCCACGAAACCCGGATAAAGTGGGAAATTTTTCATTTTGAGATATGTGCAGATCTGAAATGCTGAGAAAACAAAAAACAAGCTTTAAAATGATGTATAACAATGTAAACATTTCACTTCCTTTTGTCCATCAAAAATCACTATATGCCTTGATTTTTGTTTTTGTTTTCTATTGATTTTACACAAGTTTATTGATCTCTTTCTCCTAAGGTACTCTGGCGACTTTGTCCTGGTTTTGTGGGAGCAGGTCACATATTGTAATGGTGTTGTAACATGGATGGGGGTTTTGTGGTCATATTCTCATCCTAAGTGCTGGAAAACCCCGCATTCGATCCCAGGCCACTGCATTTTGTTAATAGTCAGCTTGAACTTGATCAATGCTACTTGACATGAATGGACCAGGCAGGAATTTGTTTTTTTTTTTTTTTTTTTTTGATGGACGCACTCGGCACCCCTCTCCACCCCTCCCCCATTTTTTTCAGAACACAGGGCGCCGACCTATGTTTTGTGGGTGCCATAAAATTGGGTCCACCCTGTCATCTTAACACATTGGTCGAAAATGCTTATCATGTTTATAATTGTCTGATTTTGTGTTTTACTCCACTTATGGGACAGTTAAGTTCTATATCGTCACTTCTATATTATCATTAATTAAACGTTCATCATTTTCAATGATTCAAAACTATTATGTATTCTTGTAAAATAGTACAATACCCAACAAGGAAAATTCAAACATTTTGCGTAGTTTTTACCAGGATGTTTCTGTGGTATGGCTTGTCAATGTAGCCTGAATACAAGTGAATTGATTTCTTTGCACAGAAGCTAAAATCTCAGCTCTTCATGGATGAGTATTCGTGATAGTTTCCATCTCCCCTTGGTCTTAACAATAATTGAGCAGTTGACCAGTCAAGCAACATGTTTGAAATAATATTCCAGTATGGATGACGGGTTTAAAGCACTTATGTATTTATCATGTCGAACCGCAGAAAATGAAGAGAGTGAGGTTTTGATTTGCGTTACTCATCATTATTTTGTTTATCATTTTCGTTTGAACGTGACGATTTTAGTTTGCTAAAGGCGCATCTTCGTTTACCAGATTTTGTTCGTACAGGCAACGGTTTGTCTAGCTCGAGAACTCGATCCCCAACAATACACCATGGTGGTCTTGTTAAGGCCCGAGTCTGGTACATGTAATGTTCATAGAGTTGAGGGAAAACAGTAGATATGCAAACATATGTAGCAAGTACTTGGCATATTCAACAGAGATTACTAATTCAAAATACCTGTTTTGTTACTTATATGCATCCTCTATTCATATATTACTGATACGAACTACAAATTGGACGTGGCCTATATCTGGCCCCCGTTGGTCATCATGCTGCCTGCCCCTCATCCTCAAAGTCAGAGTCCCGCCTAATTCTTCTCTCACCGTATCAGAAGACGACAATGAGGAATCGTTTTTAAACGGTGAATCGTGTCACTTCTCTTCAATGAACCCTGACGCTGCATTATTATCAACCATAAACTTTACGGCGCGAAGCCATGCTCATTGAATAATAACAGTGTGATAGTAGAAAGGAAACCCGCTACGGGTGTGCGAACATTGGTATCTTTTTTCTTGCGATCTCTTCTTGAGCGACCTAACCTACTTTTCTTTTATTGATATGGTATTAATTTGACTACATCAGTTTGTTTTGTTTTCGTCCTAATTTCACCACTCCCCGTTCGATTTTGACAGAGATTTTCCTGATTGTTTTGTTTTAATTTTAGTCATTAAAAAATTATATCAGTTAACGACCGGGCTGGAATTAGATAAACAGTGTTGTAATCGGGGATTCTTTTTTTACAGGGACTCTGGCTAGGTTGTGACTTCAATCTTAGAGCACCCAATCTGTTAGACAAGTTTCACCAAAACGTAACATCAGCTGTTGGTGTTTGATTACAGCAGGTTATTGATACACCAAACTGGTGATATAATTCTAGTCTTATTTTTCACCACAAACTCCACCTTGTGACAAAAACCACAGCGGTTTCTAGGATATTAGTGATCACGATGGGATACCACCGGTAGAGGTAGAAGGTTAAATCAGCCTCCAAGGAATGTCTGTGTCTATCAGAAAGCAAACACTGAAGGACTGAAGGCGGACGCACGGGAAATTAGTAAGGACATTACGCATAGAAATTGACCTCAGTTGAAACAAATTTTCCCTCAGAAATGGTTAGAAATATAGGAATACGTCTCCTTGGGTAACACATCACATCAAACGCCACCTAAGGGAATTAAAACAGAGAGAATATAACAGAGCAGTTAGTAATTACATCCGGGAAAGGTCCAGGAAATACACACAGTTGTTAAGAAGGAAAACAGAAAGAAAAGCAGAGAATAGGTTTATACAGACGAAGTGTTCAGAATCACCAAACAACTAAAGAGTAATGATAGTTCAAGCATCTCAGCCCTCACAAATCCTGAATCTGGTCACAGTACAGCCAACTGAAGGCAGAAAATCTTAGTAAACGATTCAAATCGCAGTTTACCAAATAAAATCTGGAAGAGCTTTCAGAAGAGGGAAAAGGTAAAATCCTGTCTATGACGGACTTTGACATACATGAGGCTGGGGCAATGAAACTGCTGGTTTGATTAAACCCAGACAGAGCTACTGGCCCAGACGAGATATCCGCAAGGTATTTGAAAACAACATCAGAAGAGATAGCTTTGGCAGTCGAAACCATATTCCAACTTTCTTTGGATACAGGTGTTGGACCGACTGACTTTCATTTCATTTCATTAGCCTATGTCCGTCCACTGTTGGACGGAAGCCTCAACATGTTTCCATGCAGGATTTCGGTCTACCCTTCCACGTTGGCCTGGTGCGGGTTGGAAGGGACCCTGGTACCTATAGTAATGTGTGCAGGTAACAGACCAGGGATGGTCCCCTACTCTTTTCGATAAGATCTGCAACGTTTTATGGGGGTAAAAAGTGTTCATGAATGACTCCCTTGATACACGGGACCATAATCACACTGCTACGCAATTGTGCAACTTCCGACCTTATAAGAACTATTTGAGTATGACCAAGGAGCTTGAACCATGGCCGCGGTTCAGCGCCTTAGACCGCTCGGCTACCTCGCCCTGCCAGACGTGTTGCTTTCAAACATTACGGCCATATGTTCCTTAAATCCATAAATTCCTTTTTTGCCACTTTTCAAAATAACGGAGGGGGCACCTGCTTTGTGTTTATAATGTGAAATTGCTCCTAGGTTTAACAAGACAAATAACGTGAACTCCCTTTTTTGCGGTGATGGTCAGGTTGGTAGTCATTTTCCTCTAGGAAGTAAGGGATACAAAAAGGGCGGTGGGTGTACTTTTGTTTCCAATTATAAATCAGTGGTAGTAAAATTGTTGACTATTATATTAAAATCAAACCTCATGAAACATCTGGATGATAATAGCATACTGTGCGAAAAAACCAAAACCAAAACGCATTCACATGAGGCACAATCAATAAACGAAATTCATTACATCTCTTTTGGACTAAAGGCATCGATCACGATGGATTTCGTAAAAGGGTTCGGCAGACTTCCCCATCAAAGGCTATTAGGTAAAATAGCTCGGTTCCCTCAAATGGACTGAAGCTTTTCTCACTCTAAGCAAATAACGCGTTGTGATTGAGAATAATTATTCGGAATGGGTTAAAGTTGAATATAGTGTTCCCCAGGGTGCAGTTACAGGTCCGATTGATTTTGGGGGGTCTTTTCAAATGACTTGCCTCAAAACTTAACATTTAGAGTGAAATTGCATCGTTTATAGAAAAGTTGCCGGTCCACAGGATGCTGGCATGTTCTAGATGTACTCGCTGCGTGGCAATCAAAGTGGCAAATGAAATTCAAAAATGTTATGTTCTTAGAGTGGCACTTACACTTACGCCCTCAATATTACTGAACGGGCTAGTAGTCACTCTCACTACAAACTACATTAACCTGGAATACACATTTAAACAAAATGTTCTCAAATGCTAACTGATCTATTGAGTTAATTAAGAGAAACCTAAAAAAAACAATAAAAACTATATATCATGTAAATCAGTGGTTCGCCAAACAATTGAGTATTGTGGATCTATGGGATTCGACAACAGAAGAACTCACATAACACTAGAATCAGAGAGATTATAAAATGACAAGTAGTGTTTCAAAAATAAAACAGGAACTAGATTGGGAACTACTCGATGTGTGAAAACGAGTGACCAGGGTCAACCTACTTCACCAAACCTTGTCGGGTCGCCTTGCCATTAGAACGCAAACAATCTTGCGCGCGGTCCTTCGGTCATCAGACATTGTCATTTAATCAAATATTCGTACCAAAACGTCTAAGGTTATTTCATTCCTGCCCAGGACCATAATTGACTGCCATCTATTACTACTCACATCAACGAAACAGAATACAAGACGAGTTTAAGAAGCTGTCGCCCAACACTAAAACTCCAACTAGAAACCGATCACATCCAGTAACAATTTGTACCTTCCTACTCGCTTTTCCCCTTCGAGGGAGTGAATTAATGTAGATCCAGAGAGACAAACTCGATTAGATGAGGTTAATGATGCTTTAATTAAAAACTAAACCAACAAGTCGAAAATGTCCAATTCTGAAAATGGTTCCAGGTGCCTTTCATTAGTTTGCTACTCAGAACACGTAAACGCATATTTATCACCTCGTGCTTTTATGCATACCGGATGTCTTTAATAAATGAATGAAATACGATTCAAATTCTACTTCTTGACAATTGAGTGTACGAATGGTAACTTCCACATTCTTTCGTGACTAAACGCAACAATCACTCCAGTACTATCATCTTGTGCTAATTTGATCAAGTTAACCAGAAGGCGGGACGTCCCAACGCGTATGGAAAGTATTGGTTGTACTAAGCATTTTGTTTTGTATGTTCGTGGTGGTTACAGATCTAATGCGACGTCCAAGATCAGTTCCGTATCAAATTCGGGTATCAACTGCAGCTCTTACCAAGAATTATTGCCGGCAATAACTATAATTAACTGTCGATAAAATGCGTTTTTGCCATGCGGAACAATTTATCACTTTGTTTTTCGGATAAGTAAATTTCAAAGTGAAATGGAATATATTTTTTATTATAGAAGCATGAAACACTTTTGGCGCATTTGACGGGTAACAATTAATGGGTGTTAGCAATATTTGGTAATGTTTCATATAGACGTATGCAAATGAGTAATTACTAACAGTTGATTCTGTCATGCGCTGTTTATAAATATGTACCTTCTTCACATTTTACCTAGTGAGGAACAGGTTAGGAGTGATTTCATTTCACTCTGTGTGAAACTGATTCAAAAATCAGAATTAAACTCATATCAAAACGTAGTATAACCGCAGTATTTGAACATATCGCTTGTTATAAACTATATCTAATTAAAGAATCAAACTATAATGTTCGAGTGTTGCGGCGAAATAGCGGGAAAAGCACGTAGGCTCACTTGTGACATTTTAGATTCGGGTAGTATCATAGTCTAATGCATGATGCCTTGAGGGAAATATTATAGTTACGTATAATCAGACACAACATTTTAAATACTGAAAGATCGATAAACAGTCTGGGCAATTGTTTTGTTTTTGTCGCTTTGTTTTTTTGTCATTTTGTTTGTTTCTTATTGTATTTTTTTGCGCAAATGACTTCACAAACTTCAATTTTCAAAAATCGTAAATATGGTTATCACAGCAGTTTGAAGGTCTCATTTATTATGACAAAATCAAGGATGAACACAGCTTTGTCAACTGATGTGAATCATTTCGCATTACGACGACATTACGAATTTTGCGGGCAAATTACGACTGCTTTGTTCTAATAAATCTAGTTTAGCACAGATTTGTAGGCGAATTTGCTTAAAGCGGATACTAAACATATATACAATAGGGAATCCAAACGTTCCTCGAGGAAAATCTGACAATCACGGCAAAAGGTGAGGTAGGCGTTATTTTTATTGTAAATCTAGGAGCTAATTCCCATCTCCCAATAAAGCAGGGGCCCGCCGTCGTGATTATTTTGGCAGATGCGTTTTGAAGGGCAAGATTCCGTGATGGATTTGTGTTTGTGAGGAGGATGTGTTTGTCTGACTGACTGCCATGCTCCCTGTCTGTGATCTTGTTTGTAGTCCAAGTATCGATAAGGCCAAAATATCGAGCAAGGAAACAACATGTTGCCCAAAGGGGCATTTTTAAAACACTGTATCTGAGACAAGGCATTTAAATACCTTTGTCTAGATCTTCCGATCGCAAATGAACGGGAAATACTAAAATTGACACTTTTCAAAGTTCTGCACTCCAGTTGTTGCATAAAGTGGGGAGGGGGAAAATGAAACTTTCCTTGAAAAACCATACCAAACCTGGTCAATGCTGTTTTTTTTAGGGTACATCAACATGCCACATAACAGGAATTAAAATGAAAATCAGTTATACGATTCAAAATGGGTGAAATAAACTGTTTTTATGATGGTGCACCAACTTCACCAGTTCGCCCTCCCCCCAAAAACAAAAATCCCAAAGGACCTTTTTCCGTATAACTTGTAGCTTGTAAATGTATGACGAAAGAATACAATTACACTGTTGAAATAGGAAATTCAAACACGTTACTCCAGTGCGATTAAGGGGCAAAAGAGATTTTGGATAGGGCCAACAAAATGCCCATTTATGCTTTTTGGTATAAATACGCCAAGGCACATTTAAGTTTTGTTTTCTACCTAATATGCGAGGAATGATATTAAGGCAAGTACCTTAAAATCTTTGCCAGAAAGAATAGCGTTAAATGATAGCGTTAAGACATGGCGGAAAAATCCTAGGTCCACTATTGACCCCCCCCCCATTCACTTAAGTGTTAAGCATCCCAAGTTAAAGCAATGGTGATGCCAGAATATCTGTTAGTAAGTAATGCTATCGACCTGCCAACTGCTAGGCGGAGTTCTCTGTTGATAATTAACATGACGAGTCTGAACCTAACTCTTAAAATGGATGGGAAATGGTTTATTATGACATTTGTCGAGCAAGGTTCATCCTCCACTCATGACCGATAGTATCAAATTAAAGTTCGAAAAAGTCTTACCCATAGATCACGTGCATTGTGAGTAAGTCGCCTCAATGATCACCTAATACTTATTAAGTCAAGGTTCAAGTCGTGAGCATTTGAACAATAGTCCAGTTATTTATGATTGACCCAAAAACAATTGCAAAGAGGAAAATGGCGCTAATTATCTTTGAAGTGTCCAAAATATTGTATAAAAAGCAAGGGCGGCGTCAGGGTAAAAATCATAGGAGAGGCGAAAACCTTACACGATAATTACGCAATTATGGCTTAAACCCCTGCTTTTTTCTGAATCTGAAACTCTAAGGAGGGGAGCGCCCCACCTGCCTCCCCTTGCGGCAGTTTAAAGGTTTACCAAAATAAACCTCGTGGAACCTGTAGAAATAAGGGGACAACGTTTGTTCGAATGTTTTAAAAGATGTACCAATTTGTTGGGTTAATCCTGAGGTTTGAAATGAGGTGTATTTTTGGCCCAATCTATTGTTATATAGTTTAAGGACCAATAGGGGACATCACAGTTCAAGGTCATCCTGGGGTAAAATTTACAGAATGGTCCGATTTTTAGTGGTTGTAAAAACTTGGTTACCAATTTGTCACACCTGATAATTGTAAATAGATTCTTTGTTGATCGTTCTATATAGAACTACGAGTTATAAACTATAGTAGACCCCGTAGCCCAGTCATATATTGCATCCATTTATGCAACTAATATTATAGATGGTGGAACAGTCTATTTTTGGCTTCTGTACCATTAGACGAACAATTTCACATCGTTTTAAAAAGGAACGGATATATTCTGAAATTTACCC